>PVJX010038195.1:0-16477 GCA_004027295.1 Dolichotis patagonum
ACAGACTTAAAGAAGAGACAGATATAAAAAGAGCAGGACAGTTGCAGAGGAGACAAAGAGAAGGGTAGAAAAAGCGGGAGTGGAAGGGAGGTTTGCTCAACCTGATGAGTAGCTGTTAACTAAGTCAGTGCCCAGGCAATACCCTGGAGCAGTACCAGCAAGCCAACACTGTCAATCTGAGTGCAAATGCCAGCCTCAAAGTGCAATTTAGGAAGCTGGAGGTCACCTGATCTCAGCACAACAACAGTAGCCCTCTTGCAGCCTTGATGACTCAAAAGAGTTACTATCTTTTCCTGCTCCCATTCAGGCTCAGGTTTCCAGAAGGGGTGTGCACATGTAATAAGAAATGCTGCCGTAAAACAGGCTGGGCTCTAGTGGAAAGTAGAAAATGTAACCCGAAAACAAAAGCACCTACATCAGATCTTACTAGCTGTTACAAGGACAGGGGTGGGTTTTACCAATTATAGGACTCCCATTGGTAAACACAGTGAGACCTGGCCCAAGAAGATGTGAGACTAATCTTCAAAAGCAAATAACAATGGCCCTGGTATCAGAATCTCTGACAGGCTTTCTACAAGAAGTTTGTGTCCATTTCAGTTAGAATTATCATGTTTAGCAAACACATATACAGATGGCCAGTTCAGCTTGCATTTCAGATAAACTATGAGTAAGCTATTAGTAGAGGAAATCCTTCTTATGGCTATGTACACTTCATGCAGGGATAAGAAGGGAGAAACAGAGCTTTCTGAAAAGGGAGATACAATGGAAATGAGAGACACAGAGAAAAAGAAACAAAGAGACAAATGTGACCTTCGGGACATTTTATCTCATCTTTTTTTTTTTTGTATTGGGAATTGAATCCAGAACCTTGTTACTGAGCAGCATTATTTCTAGCCTCCTTTTTAAAACATTTTTTGAGGCAGGATCTTGCCAAATCACAAATTGCCCAAGCTGGGCTTGACCTTTCAGATCCTCCTGCCTCAGCCTCCTAGAATGTTGGGATTATAAGCATGCACCAACATGCCCATCTACTCATCCATTCTTTTTATATCTACCAGTTGGTAGAATTCACCCTAATAGTAAATGATTTTCTGCTAAGTGCATAACATTTCTTAAACTCTTGTCCTATGTGCAAAGATTTTGATTAATTTATTTTTGCTTTTTCATTGTGTCACCTTCAGTGATTTAAGTGATATTTTGCCAAGAGGAAAGGCAATGCGTTTACTTCCTTGAGTAGCAGAAAACCTGGTATGTGCTGAGAAGGGCATCAATTGAGTGGATCAATTGTTGAGTGAAGCTCTAGAGAGCAGAAATAAGATTGGGAGGGACAGTTGAAAAGGTAAAATTGCACAATTTAAGGCTGAGGATGCAGCTCAATGGTAGAGTGCTTGCCTAGCATACACAAAGCCCTGAGTTCAATCCCCAGTACCACCAAAAAAAATCACACAATTCGATATATTCTGTTCCCATGTATGGGAAGTATGGCTCTCCTGTCTGTGAAAATATAAAGAATTTTTTTTTGGTACATGACCTTGACCTTGCCAGGCAGGCACTTGTGCTGCTAAGCTAAATCCCTGGCCCAAAGTTACCTTTAAAATTTCATCTAATTTGAAGATTTTTCTGGGATTGATTTTCAAAATAGGACCCTGTGAATTCTGTGTGTGTGTGTATGTATGTGTGTGTGTGTGTGTGTGTGTGAGAGAGAGAGAGAGAGAGAGAGAGAGAGAGAGAGAGAGAGACTTGTGATTGAACCCACAGCCTTCACACTGACCTACATCCCCAGTCCTTGTTTATTTTTTATTTGGATACAGGGTTCTACTAAGTCATTAAGTTGTCCAGGCTAGGCTGAAACCTTATATCCTCCTACCTCAGCCTCCAAGGTGCTGGGGTTGCAGGGATATTGCCACCACATCTGGTTCCTTATGCATTCATAAGTACAACTATCATTAAGCCATATCACTCTGTAAAAACACTTCATATTTGAACTCAAAAAGCATTGGCATAGGAAACTTGGGAGTGATAGAAATGATTGTTTTATATTTTCCATAAAATATTCTCATATCATGTCACTATGGAATGAATCAATGAACGCTTGGTGAAATGCCAGTGGGTTGAGTGGAATGTGGAGGCTACAAATGGAAGAATCAAATTATGGAAGTGTGTCAATGGAAGAGTGAAAATATAAGATAAAGAAGATCAGAAAAATAACTGACAAAAAGCATCATGACACCATGGAGAAACAGAAAACCAATTCAAATGGAAGAGGACATTGTTTAAGTTGGCGTGCCAGGCATGCTCCCTGTACTCATCCAAATGTTAACTTTCTTTGCTGAGCGTGTAGCCACAATGTTTTAGAACTCAGAAAAGAATTAGCCAGAGGTTAGGCCATAGATACAGGCTGCATCTGTTTTGAATACTTTCAACACCCTCTGTGTGGGCATTGACCTCCTGTCAGGTAGGAATCCAAACTACAGCACAAGAAGATGTATTGATCTAGAAAATGTTTACATAAATGCTTACATACTTGAAATAAATCGTGGTACTTTTGAGACAGAAGTTAAAAATGTTCTAGAACCACACCACCATCACAATTGTCTTCTTTTTCTGTTTAAGAACTAGGATGCAATATGGCTTATAGAAGAGACACATATAGAGAAAAACCAATACATGGACAACCTTTACCTTATGTTGACCTGGTGCTTTAGACTTAGAGTCAGCAGGGTGTTCACTTGGAAACTTCTTAACATATTATGTGCCAGGAATTATTGATGGCATTTTAGAAACAAAGAAACAGTAACATGAGAAGTAAAAACTCAATCGGGGACCAGTATTATTGATCAAAATTTCAAATTCTGTGTTGTTATCCCCCACCGCACTAGAGATGCCTTCTATGATGCCATATGACTTATAGAAAATAAACTGACTTATATGACCTTCAGTTGTCACTAGAAAACTCACAGAGGTTATCAAGGAAAGAAGGTCAAGTTTTTTTTTCCTTTAAAGTATAAAATGGGTTCAGTAATATTTTCTTTACAGGGTTGTTGTTAAGATTAAATAAATTTATTAAATTGTTAGCATAGACAATGTCCCACATATGTTTAATGTTTTTAGTGATTATTTCAAGCTATGGATTCTAACTTTTTTATTCAATGCAGACTTGCACAGTAGTCTAGGATGTTGCTTGGTGAGTTTTATTTTGTGATCTTGCTCAAAGAAAATCAGAAATTTTGAAAGGAGGGATTAAGAAATATAACAAAAATAATTTATTGTAAAGATTAGTCAAAGAAATTGACATTAGTGAGAAGTGGGCAAAGCAATCAGAAATCAAATGTGAGATGTGGAACCAAACATATTAGCAACTGACAAAGCCTGGCTTGCAAGGAAATGCACAAAAAAGAAGACTGTTCATTGTGATCCTGCAAAGAAATATCTGGGCTTTGTCAACATTAGTTTTTCTTAAATGCCTCCAAATTTCTAAAGCCCAGGAGATAACCTGGGACTATTAAAGCTAGGTTTTTGCTGATTGGGTATTAGAAGATGAAACATTCCATGACACTGCTATTTAATTTGATGAGAAAAGAGAGACTTTGGAAATAAATTAAGACTACCAGTTTCAACACTGAGAGGGTCAGAGCAAGGAGGAATTCTGAAAATGTTTTAAGATCATGCGAGGCCTTCACACTGGGGATCTGTGTGCAGACAGGAAGTGAAGATCAATACAGTAGCCTTGGGCTCTCAGTTGAACCCTGAATTAATGTAAGTGATAACAATGAAGTGAGGACATGCTTTCTTTTCATTTCGTTTTTTCAATACATTCTTTTCTCCTCCGGTTAAAAAAAGATGTCAGTCTTTGAAAACAATCTTTGTTCTCTTTATACTTATTATGAACCTAGAGGAGAAAAGCAGTTGTTCTAAGCCTGTGCAATGGGGGAAAGAAAAATAAATAAATAACTGTTCACAATTTCTTAAGCTTGTAGTAGGAACACCACAAAGTGAAAACAAGAAGATTAATTCCGCAGTGAAGGTGGGAAGACAGTCTAAAAAGCAGCAACTCGTAAAATGAATCATGCAAAATTGTGTCTCCTGAAGAAAAAAATATTTAAGAAGAAAAGTAGTAGTGGGCTGCATTTCATTTAAGAGACATAGATTTTCTGTCATTCTAGCAAAATCAGTTTCTGAGTAAACAAAACTGAAGGTTACATTGTAACGCCATGTCTGGATGAATTACTAGCCAAATTTCGTCATGTTTAAGTGAATAAAAAACAGTGTTGTGTTTCTACAGAGCAGTAGGACAAAAATAAAACCTTGGGAAATACTTTAAAAGAGGATTTTGATATTGATTCTTCAACCTTTCAACTCAGTTACTTTTTCTCCTTTCCCGTTTAGGTTGCTATCCTAACACTTCTCTCTGTGGCTCTACGCCCTTATATACCTTTTCTGCCTCCTATTCCCTACTAATTTCTGATCTCACATGAAAGATTCTGAAACTCCACCACTTAAATCTATAACAACTGAGATAGGATGACTATGGTTAACTTCTCCTTTTCTACAATTGCAATGTAATAGAGATCAAAGATTAATGCTAAGCCAAGGACTACACACAGTATTCAAGATGGTGTCCAGAAAGTGGTATCATGGAGAAAAGGGAGATTGAAGATAAAAAAGACCAACAAAACAATCTTAATGAAAGCACAGTACATTTTTAAAAATCCCTTTTCTACATATTTGCATCACTGGCCTGCCAAACACACAATGCTTACTCTGAAAGGTAAAATGTAGCCTTTCTAAAAACCAATCAAAGAAAAATCTATTTTTCTAATACCAAAGGGGGAAAAAAAGGTAAAGAGAAATGTTTATGGCTTAAATATCCAGAGGGCTACTTTCTTCTCAACTTCTTGATATTTTCAAATAATTACAAATTATTCATAGCAGAAAAATTAAACTCATTTTTTCACAAGTCTATGAGATTTTCATGTCCTCATCCTAACATAAGTGGTCCTATTGCATTCCAAGTCTCTAGTCATTGGAACAATTGGTTATTTATGGCTGTCTCCATGACTAATACGTTAACTCTAACCTATCAAATGAACTAAAACTGTGTTTGAGTATTTGGTCTACAGATAAACACATTGGGTACAGTCAAACAAATGATACAGACTTTTCTGATCTTCCAAAATTATGATCAGGGAAAAGGTTACCCAAGAGTTTATTAGAATCAAGTCAAAAACATCCATCCCAAAAGGTTTTCTTTAAACAATACATGGTTTTTGCATTCTGCTAAATTTTTTTAGTTGGAATTAAAAGCTTATTAGAAGCAAGTCTTCTCCACACACTGACATATTCAATTACAGTCATCTGTTCTAGAAAACAGACTGCGTCTAGACAGAAGAATACCACTGTGGCTTAGAAGGAACATGATGCGTCACAGGGGCTGATTTTTGGGCTGGGTGACTGTGTAGGTGATCTACACCAGGAATACTATGTGATCGTCTTCTGCAACTTCCCAAATGTGTGCGAGTATGAACAAACTCAACGGCCGTAGCTGTAAACAAAGTGAGATTAGATCTCAGCAATGAGGTGGTGATGGAAACAAAATACATAAGCCAAAGATAAATATGAAACAGCAGCATTAAACATGCAAAATAAAAGCAAACAAACAAAACCAGATTAGTATAAATGAACGCCAAAAGTCCAAGCTTCGTGGGAGAAAGAATGCAAGCCTTTGTTCCATGATCCAAGGAGTCTGTTTAGGGTGAGGGGTGTGGAGTTCCTTATTCGCAGATATATGGAGAAAGAACAAGCAATTGGCTGGCTGTGAGAAATGATTCATCTGTCCTGAGAAACTGATTCCCCTAGAACCACACTGAATGTGTGCCATTTGAAAACTAAAAGCCTAGAGGGACCTGCTGGTCCTGATAGAAACTTGTAAGAGAGCAGCCTTCATGTTTGCAAATGTTTAGGCTTAAATGCATGTCTAGCACTTCAGCGAGTTACAACACAGTGGACATGCCTGATCTTATGAAGAATCTCCAGTTGAAATAAGTTTCGCCAAAGATGAGTTTACACATGCTACAAATCACATGTGTTTTACCAAGCCATCGCTAATATGTGAGAAAAGGATTCTTCTACCCCAACCTAGTCACTGAAATCTGTCATCATTTTGAGAGACCAAAAATGCAATCATTGTCAATTTTCTGGTTTCCATGGCTTAGAAATCTGAGAAGGCAGGGGTTCATTTCTTAGTAAACTTGCCCCCTAGGATGGAGAAAAAAGACACAAATGAAAGGAGAGGCCAGGGAGCATGGTGGTTGCTAAGAAACACACAACTGAACACAGGCTGCCACTTACTTGTGGCCAGAGAGGGGGTGAGCCATGATAACATCAGCCATGATACCTCTGCCTCCCAGCCCAGCAGGAGCCAGTGCTGCAAGGAAAATGAAAAGACAGGCAGTCTTGTCAGGACAAACATAAGAAGACCTGGAAAGGGCAAGGAAAGCCTGAGGCTCTTCCTACCCTGAATAGGAGTTAGAGGCCTCCCGGGGCAAAGGCACGCTTTGGGTTATTATTCTGCTAGTAAGTAAAGTGGATGGGATTGGAAATGATTCACACTCTGCTACTTGCTCACCTGATAGCCCTTAGTTTGTGTTTGACAGACCTACGTCCTATGATTTCATTTATTAGAACTCAATGAGACAGCCACTGTTCTTGTTTTAATCAACCCCATCAGAAAGAGAAAGGAATTTCATTTTAATCACCTGAGTTAACTGGTTCCCAGATAGCAATAAAACAGACATGTTATGCTCCTGGCATGATCAACATTGTCCAGAAACCTAAAGTACAAGCTCTGGGATCTGGCTGACCTGGTATCAAGTCCTGATCCTTCTACCTGGTGACCTTGGGTGAACTACATACTTTCCTTAGAGTGCTCACTGTATTTTACAGGATCTGAATACTATAACCTCTATGCACGCTTCCTTTTAATGCAGTACTGCTTCCATCTTTTTGTTAGTACCAGTCACTCTTATGTGTGTGTACACCATTGGGGACTAAAATAAGGGTGTTTGCATTGAGTTATATCCCTAGCCCTTTTTATGTTATTTAATTTTTTATTTTGAAACAGGATCTTGCTAAGTCACTAAGCTGCCGAGGCTGGCCTTGAACTTAAAATCCTTCTATATCAACCTCCCTGAGTGCTGGGATTACACATGTGCTCAAGTATACCATGTTCCCCTCTTTTGTTGGAGAAAATCCTAGCCAACATATGTTAGAGGACACTTTTTGAACAGGACCTCACTACTCCCACTATCCACCATAATTTAGCTATAATAATTAGCCCATTGGGTGCGCAATAATTGAGACCAAGCTAATTAGAATTCCACTAATGGAAGTTTTAAAAATTAGGTTACAGTAAGGTTTCGTGTGTGTCCAGAGCAAGCCGTTTCTTTTAAATGGCAAAGCTGGCAGAATTACTGTCAATCCTACCTTCTGTCATAGGTTTTACAAAGCTTATCTATAGAAGAAAAAACGACACTGACTAATAAGGACATGTAAAATTGGGAGAAAAACATTCCAAAGTCATTTAAAAATTGACTCCGGTTCCTGAGCTCCTCAGGACCATCCTGATTCCCACCTTCTAAAGATCTTAATGATAAGTACATGAGAAAATGCACATAAAGCCTTTAGTGTACAGCATGGTGCAGAGGATGGAATGAAATATTTATATTATCACTATTTTGAGGGAGGACTCATTCTTTCTTTCTTATGCTTGAATGTAGAAGTTCTTACAAGAGCTGCTTCTCACCACATATGCCAACTGAGGCCCTTGGAAGATGGCACACTGAGAATGGAGAAATTTGGGGGGTACAGTGTGACTGGAGATTGTGATCCATGGTGGCCTGCTGAGTGCCACTACTGACCATCAGGGATTAGCAGCATCATATGACTTGGTTCACTGAAGAAAGTTTCACACTTAGTGGCAAAGAATCCCTAGCTTTCCCCAAGTTAAATATAAAGTGCAAAAATAAAAGTGCTGGACAGAAGAAGCATTACAGTGACTAGGTCCTGGCCCTGCTTTTGTCACTTGTAAGTTTAAAGCAAATACATCACTTTAGTAATGGGTGGAAATTGAGTTTCCACTGTGTGAGATGAAAAGGTCTCATCTTTTTATATGCATTCATTCTAGAGAGCTGAAGAACATATGAGGGAATTGACCATGTTTTCTTAGAGTTTCAGAGAAGAATTGGTGTTATGATTGGGGAATTTTACATACATAAGGGAAAAGGTTAAAGCAACGACTTAGACTAACAATAACTGTATGGAGTGTCTTCCATGTGCTCACACTAAATTTAGAGAAATGTAATCACTGTACTTGTGATGTTCACTGTAACAAACTCACAGATGAGGACTAAGCAAGCAGTAAAATCCCAGAAGTTGAAACAGTTTACATCTGGGATGAAGCCAGAGAAGACCTACAATACAGATAATATTTGATCTGGGCTTTCATAGCCACCTGGTAGAGATGAGGACGGAAGCATTCCTGAGCAGAGGGAAGTCTACCAAGGAGTCAGGGTGGTGGGAAAGTACAGGACATTCTTGGGAAAAGCCACAGAAAAGCATGTACTGAGCATGTATGTGACCCTGGTTTCCATTGCTAGTCCCTTCCCACATCTAAAAAAAATAAAAGTAATTCAGCAGAGAGTTGAAAAGGTTTCATGTGATGTTGAGTGGACTGCAGCTAAACACAAGATATATTGCTAGAGCAGCCTTCACAATTTTCTGGCACCATCTAAATATAACTAAAGGCCACTGTTTTTCTTGAGCTCTCAGTATGATTGACTTGACACTCCATGACCATGGTCAGTACCAATTTTTAGACTTGTGCAAATCCAAACCAAAATTCCTGGGAATTTCCAGTGGGGTTGTGTAATCTCCTGAATACTGTACACCTGGATATTGTCCTTTGATTTTTGCATGAAATTCTACTCCTTCAGTGTCCATCCCAATAAAATCACTCATACTCCTAAACTTACATTTAGGAGTCTTTTTTGAAGGTGTTGATTGACCACATTGTGCAGTCTCACACTATCTTTCTAGTTTTACTCTCTCCCCTCTACCAAAGAGTTCTTTGGGAATCCACATTCTTTTTCCTGTATGACGCAGAAGAATTATTTTCTATCCATCTGGAATAGAACTTTTGCACTTGTCTCATACACAGTGTGGTTTAGAAATTGAGTTTTGTTTTTTGAACAGGCATTTTGTATCTCACCATTCACCCTATCAGGTGAATTCAAAATACTTTACCAAGAATTCTGATATCAGCTACAAAGGTACTAATAACTTTTCCATCACTCTACAGATGAACTATGATTTGCTATCTGAAAATAACATAAAAATTTGGTATGGAAAAGCCAAGACGTAATGGCAAAAGATAAAGCAGAACTTGGGAGAGAGTAGTAGCCATACTGCCAACGCTGTTGATGTGTAGTTAAGCACAGGAACAAGAGTCATTGCAGGCTTTGGAGCTTGCGTGTTAGTGGGGTCAGCCTATGGACAGAATGAAGGGTGGATGTGATGGAGGAGAGACTAGAAGTACAGCATTCTGAGCACTTCATAATACTTTAGGACGTGGGGGCTGGAGATGTATCATAGTGGTAGAATATTTGCTTAGCATATGTGAGGCCCTGGGTTGCATTCTCAGGTATCCTCCATCCACCCAAATGAAAATAACAGAAAAGAAACAAGGACAGACAGTGTTTGTTATAATTTAGATCTAAAATTTCCCCCCAAAGTCTTACGTGTTCAGAAGTGGAGCTTTTGGGAAGTGGTTGTATCATTGGGTACTAAATAAATCCCCTGGTGAGTTCACAGCTGAATGTGCTGTTAGGAGGTGTAACTTGGTCAGAAGAGGTGGATTACTGGGGTCTATTAGTTACTTTTCTCATTGCTGAGACTTGACACTCATAGTTAGTGAAGGAAAGGTTTATTGTAGATAACAGTTTGTAGACATTTCAGTTCCTAACTGGCTGGCTCCAAGGCAGTGTGACCTGGTAGAGGGGCATCACAGAGGAGAAACAGTCCATGTCAGGCAGAAGGCAACAAAAGCAGGAAACAGCAAGTAACAAATGACAAGGCAAAGTGGCCTTAGTGCCAGCATCCCACCATGAATCAATCCTAGCATCACATTGTTAATCCTAGCACCACACACCCTAGATCTAGCCACCTCTGAAAAGTTCCACGTATAACCATATGAAGTTTTGGGGAGGCATCTGAATACAAGCCATAACATGGGAGTGTAACCTGGAAAAATGTACACTTGTACACTACTCCTCTTTTTTTTCTGCTTCCTGGATGCCATGGGTTGAGCAGATTTCCTCCACTGTGCCCTGTGTCATGCTGTTTCTGCATTGGAATCAGATGATCACGCACTAATTCCCTTGAAATTATGAACCAAATTAAAACTGTCTTTATGATGTGAGGGTTAGATGTTTTGTCCCAGTAACAGGAATACTGACTAATACAGAAAATTGATACCAGAGAAATGGGATCATTACTAAGACTTTATCTTACCATGTTGTTTAGAAGGCTTTGGCACTTATTTGCAGGAGGAAACTGGAAAGGTTTATAGATGCAGGATAGGAAGCCCTCAAATGCGTAAATAGAGCTTAATTGGTGATTTTGATCAGAGCTCAGAAGACCAGAATGCTGATAGAAATGTGGTCAGTAAAGGTGGGCTCAGGAGATTTCGGTCAGAAACAAGGAATCAAATGGCAGTTGAGCTAGAGGCTGTGTGTTATGCTCTGGAAGAAAAGTTGTCTATATTTTATCCATGTCCTGAGGTTTTTGCAGGAACCTGAAATTAAGGGTGATAGACCAGTTAATCTGGTGGAGAAAATTTCAAGATAGCCCAGCATCCATGGTGTGGCATGAATAGAGATGACTACTGTTAGCCAGATTTATAGTGAGAACTGGGGACACAAAGCAGAGCAGAAAGATTTGAAAAACTTACATTTTGGCCCAAAAGCAACCATATGTAAAGCTGGGACAAAAGAATGTGTCATTGCTAAAGAGATTAGCACCATTAATCCTGTGGAGGTTGTGGGTAAGGTGTTATCACTTAACTATGTAAGGAGAGTTTTTGTATCTCTCAGATCAACTAGCACCCCTGAATGGCTAGAACAAAGGACTTTAGACTTATTCCTTGACAGCCTTTCTGAAATCAGCAAGACCTCAACCACTGCAAGCTCAAGTCTGCATAATTAAACCTGTCATTTGATATGACAGGATCTAGTCTTGAGAAGGGCATCTTGGAGAATCAGTTCCTTAGGATTCATTTGACTGTGCTCAGCCGTCCAGGCACTCAGACACTGCTAAAGTCATGGTCCAAAGGAGTATATATGGCTAATCTTTCAGGTGGCAGCAGATGTTGACATTATCCATCTGCTATGGTTTTTTTGACATACAGAACACAAAAGTTATAGGGTTATTTATGGCTTGTATCTAGATGTCCTCCTGCAAAGCCTTACACAGTTATAAGTGGGGTTTTTCGAAGGTAGCTTGATATAAGGTATTTGGTGCTGGGACCAAAAATGTGATGCTGGGATTGATTCATAATGAGATGCTAAGATTGAGACTTCCCCATCCTGAGTGTGAGTCCCATGCAGCCTATGGGTGGGTAACCTGGATAGGATATAATGGACAGAAATAGAGTTAATGCTTATTGCTTGCTGTTTGGTGACTTCGGCCTGCTCTGATTTTCCATGGAAAGTTTTTCCTCTGTGATGTCACTCTGCCATCTCACCCTGCCATGCCACCCTGCCATGGAGCCAGCCAACTATGAACTGAAACCTCTACAAACTGTTAGCTAAATAAACTTTTCCTCTTTTTGCTTTGGGTATCTGGTACTTTGCCTCAGCAACAAGAAAAGTAACTAAGACAGTCATTGATGCTTCTACTTATATTTCAGAAGAAGGCCTGGATGGCCACTCAAAAATATATGATAGGGTAACAGTCCCTGCCAGGATCCCCTAAGACGGTGATACATGAAGCTGTGTGAGTGAAGCCAAAGATGCAGTGGAGACTGGAAGAATCTGAAGTGGTAAAATGGAGAATGTGTGCACAGGAAAATTGTAGGTAGACTATTGAGCCAGCCCAACAGAGAAACTATGTGGGCTACAATAAACAAGGCATAGGACTGGAGCATCCCATGCCCTTTAGTGCTCACTTTTCATCACAACCTGTCTTGAGTGCCAGATATGGAGCTACAGGATTTAATGTTTGACTCTATTGGGTTTTGAACTTAATTTAATACATTTCTATTCTCTTCTTCATTTTTTGGAAGAGAGGATGAAGATGTTTATTTTGTGTTATTGTATGTTGAAAATACTAAATTTTCTTTTTGATAGGGGTTCACAATTAAGAATTTGTGCTCAGAGTGGGGCCAACTAGGGGATGGTGGGTCCATGCTCAATGCCTCTCCATTACATCCCAGAAGGTGGATCTGCTGGAAGAGAGTGAGTCACCACTCTGCATCCATTACATCCCAGAGGGCAAGCTGGCTGGAAAGAGTGAGTCCTTATTCCCTGCCTGTCCAGTACATCCAAGAGTCTGGGCTGACTGGAAGAGAGTGAGTTTGTGATCTAGGCCTCATCCATTGTGCCCCAAAGGGCGGGCTGGCTGGGTGGAAGTGTGTAAGACTGATGGGAACCCAAGACCCAGGACAACAGTCTGCACACACATCTCCGGAGGATGAAATAATCAGTGAGGATGGCAACATGAAAGTGTCTGAGGTAGAAACGAGGAGGAGGAGACAGTTCGATTCTGGAGAATACCACGGACAGAAGACCAGTCTCAGCCCCCACAGTCAGAGGCCAAGACCAGGTCCAAAGCCAGCACATCTCTGGGATGTAACACGGACATTATCACAGAACTGTAAACACCAGAAGAAGAAAATGAACATAGATTTCCCCACAAGCCTGCCAGCCACCATCAGAGACTGGTAGCCAGTGCTGGTGGTGTAAATCTGCCAGCCAATCTTCCATGCACCTGCTGCCATTGAGGGAGCCTCAGTGTATCTGTGCATGTCTGGAGAATCCCACCCTGTATCCCACCACCTTCGGGGATCCTAGGATATGAGAAACTCAGGTGTCTCACCCATTCCCCTACACTGTAGATAGACAACCAACATGGGAAGTACTAGGGAGCTCACAACCAGCTCACCCAGTGGAATCCAGGAAAATGTCAAGATGAAGAAGCAAAAGGCAATCTCGAACCTCCAGCCCACACAGAAAGCATCTAGGAAACATAGAAATGGAAT
Source organism: Dolichotis patagonum (assembly GCA_004027295.1). Taxonomy (NCBI): domain Eukaryota; kingdom Metazoa; phylum Chordata; class Mammalia; order Rodentia; family Caviidae; genus Dolichotis; species Dolichotis patagonum. Next base: position 13,313 of record PVJX010038195.1, read on the forward strand.
AAATTGGAAGTTTCACACCTGAAGCTTCAGAAAGGATAGCAACCAAAGTGAAAAAATAACTTTATGGGGCTGTAAAAGTAATCAGATCGGAAATAATATCTCAAGTAAAATAACAAATGATAAACATAATCAAAGTAATGCTGAGCATATCTAAAGAAGACATAAATTTAAAAAATAGGAGCATTGCAAAGTGATGAAAACCTTGAATGAACAATACAGGATGGAACTACAATACATGAAACACATTCAAAAAGATAACCAGGAAATTTTAAAAATTCCATTGAAAGCTGGCAAAACCACTTGAAAGAAACTGAAAATAGACCTTCAGACCTTGAAGACAAGATTACAGCTAACAATTATGAAAGGAAAGATCTCTTCAGAATCACAAGAATAACAATTCAACAGCTGCAAGATGATGAAAGATGATGCAAAGACAAATAATTTTAGAATGATAGGTGTCAGTAAAAAAGCAGGGGTCAACACAAATGACATAAAAAGACTATTTACACAAATAATACCAGAAAACTTCCCAAGCATGAGAAAAGGAACTGACATGCAGATAAGTGAGACATATAGGACTCCAGCTAGCCATATCCAAAAGAAATCTATACCCAGACATATAATAATCATGATCTCAGAAATTCAGCACAAGAACAGAAATATTAAAGGCTAAAAGAAAAGAAACAGATCACCTATAAAGGAAAACCATCAGAATCACGGTGACTTCTCAATACAAACCATCAAGTCAAGGAGAGTTTGGAGTGAAGTGTCTCAAATTCTAAAAGAAGCAACTTCCAACCCAGATTGATGTACCCTACAAAACAATCTTTCAAAATTGATGGAGAAATAAGACTCTTTCATGATAAAGAACAAATGAAGGAATTCATGACTACCAAACCAACCCTACAAAGAACACTGAAGGATAATCTACAGAGATCAAGATGATCACAGTTCCTGGAATAGCAGCAAAGGGTGATCACTGAATTGAATGGAGGGGAAAACTGAGGAACCAATGGCAGGAAGATAACATGGTAAGGATAAGCCAGTGTATGTCTGTCATAACCATTAATGTAGATGACCTCAACTCACCACATGGACACAGTGAATCAAGAGACAGGACCCATCAATATGTTGTATACAAGACACACATTTGACTCAAAAGAAAATTCATGGACTGAAGGTTAGAGAAGACAAGACAATGCTTCATGTGATGGGGACCCAGAAAAAACCAGTGGTAGGTTGCCAATCAGCCTCAGAATGGATAGGAAAGATAAGGTATTTTTATACAACGGAAAGCTACTCAGCTATAAAGAAGGATAACCTCAAGGCTCTTGTAGGTAAATGGATGCAACTTGAGATCATGCTAATGAGTGAAAACAGTTTGGTCTCACACGGGTGAACATCATGTTGTCTTCGTAGTATAAAAAACTGAAAGACTTAATGGGATCCAAAATATACAAGAGATATTATAAAGGCCAAAGGGGAAGAAATGTCTAAAAAGAGAAGGTGGTAGCCATTGTTGATTTCCAATTACATTGTTTTGAAGTCCTATATTGTTTTCATTTTTGTTTGGTTTGGTTTTATTCTGTTTTATTTTGTTAGATTCTATTATGTCTGATGGTATAGGCAGCTATTGTGAAGATAACAATATATATTATGTTAGCCATTGTTGATTTCCTGTTATCTTGTTTTGAAGTCCTGTATCAATTTCATTGTTTTGTTTTGATTGATTTTATTGCATTTTGTTTTGTTTGATTTTATTATGTCTGAGGGAATGGTCAGGTATTTTGAATATAGCATTAAGGATTATGGTTGGCATTGTTGATTTCCTATTCTCTTGTTTTGAATTTCTGTACCACTTTAATTGTTTTGTTTTGATTGACTTTATTCTGTTTCATTTTGTTTGGTTTTATTCTCTTTAAAATAAAATTAATAAAAAGAATTTGCTTTACCTCTTCTAGTAGACTTTGGACTTGGACTTTGCAGTGCTGCTGGAACTGTTAAGACTTTGGTAACTCTGATAGATAAACACATTTTTCATAATGAGGTGAACACAAGTATTTTGAGTATCAGAGGTGGATGACATGATTTAGATTTAAAATGTCCCCCCGAAAGCCTCATGAGCTCAAAGGTGGGGAATTTGTCATGTGATTGGATTTTTAAATTTTTTTTATTTAAAAGAGAATAAAACAAAAGAGAACAGAACAAAGCAAATCAGAACAGAAAAATGCAAGCAACACAGCACTTCACAACAAGACAACTGGACATCAACAGTAGCTACCAAAGTAGTCTCTTTTCTTCAACATAGTTGAGCATGCCTTCACACGCAATGTATCAAACATAACAAAATACTATAAAACCATTCAAAAGAAAGAAAGCATTATAGGACTTCAAAATCAAATAATAGGAAATGAACAATGGCTACTATAATATCTCATTTTCCTCAAAAAAATTTGTTTATACTGTCTCACATAATAAAATCAAATAAAACACAACAGGATAGAATCAGTCAAAACAGAAGAAAAAAAGCATGGTAGGACTTGAAAACAAGATGATAGTAAATCAGCAATGGCAGCCAGAATGTCTTGTTTTCTTCAAAATAGCTGTTCATACCAACACATGTAATAAAATCAAACAAAACAGAATAAAACCAATCAAATCAATGAATGAAAGCTTTATAAGGCTTCAAAGCAATATAATAGGTAACTATGATTACCATAAAATATCCCATTATATCAAAATAGCTGGCCCTACCATCTGACAGCATAAAATCTAACAAAATAAGACAGAAAAGAAGCCTAATCTTAAGAAAATTTTGTAAACAATGCAAGAGTTCAAGATAAAACAATAAGAAATTGACAGTAGTTTCCACCTTTCCCTCCCAGATGTTTCCTTGCCTTTGCTCTTACATTAAATATTTTTCTTTTGAACCCCATTAACTCCTTCTGTTTCTTATGCTAGGGTTCATGCATTTGAGTTCGAACTGTTTCTGCCATGACGATGATCTCCAGTTGCGTCTATTTACCTACAAGAGCCTTGAGATTGTTCTACTTTATAGCTGGTTAGCTTTCCATTGCATGAAAATACCATATCTTTCTTTTTTTTATGTTCTATTGCAATTTTTTCTTTTTTTAATTTTATTTAAAGAGAAAAACAAAACAAAAC
>PVJX010038196.1:0-16476 GCA_004027295.1 Dolichotis patagonum
CTAAACAGAAGCAAGAACAAAATCACGGAGAAACCATGCCTTCCATGAAGCAAGTCCTGCCATGCTAATCTAATAGAGCCTCAGCCAGAAGACAAATCACACCTTTCTATGAAGCGGACTCCTCTATGCTGATCAGTAAGAGCCTCAGTCAGAAGACATACTATAGCCTATGAAGCAGACTTCACTATGCTGATTAGAGCCTCAACCAGAAGAGAAATTACATCTTCCCTTGAAGCAGGCTCCTCCATGCCGATGGGTAAAAGCTTCAACCAGAAGAGAAACCATGCCTTCCCATGAGCCAGCCAGTGTGTGTGCTGAAACACCAGAAGAGAATTCCCTTCTCCCCCTCTTCACACACTCGCCACTCCCCACTCACTTAGAGGACTCAGGGTGAGATGTTAGCAACTGAGGGGAAGGGAATAGCTTGATACTTATATTGTTTGGTTGACTCTGTAGGCCCTGGGTGGTCAGGGCATCTACTTGGAGGATGGCAGTGTGCATTATGTCAACTGTGAGGGATATCCTCCTGTTTTGTTTTTGAAATTCAATGTTTTATTTCATTTTACTGCTTTGTTTTATTCCTGGGTCTGGTAACCCAAGAAATTTTTTTTAAGATAATGTGCAGTATTGTTCTATTTTGTTCCAATTTATTCTTTTGTTTTATTCAATGTTATGTTTTGATTGGTTTAATTGTCTTGTTTTGTTTGGTTTTGCTACATTTGATGGTATGAACAACTATTGTGAAGATAACAAAATATATTACGGTAGCCATTGTTGATTTCCTATTATCCTGTTTTTAAGCTCTGTACCATTTTCACTGCTTTGTTTTGATTGACTTTATTCTGGTTTGTTTTGTTGGGTTTTATTCTCTAAAATAAAATAAAATAAAATAAATCCATGTGTGTCTGATTTATTTCACTTAAAAGTATGGTCTCAAGGTCATCCATTTATGTAAGAAGATTCAATTTATCTTTCTTTATGACACAGTAGTATTTTGTTGTATATAAAAAACACAATTTAATTTTATTTTAAATACAATAAAACCAAACAAAATAAAACAGAATAAAGCCAATCAAAACAAAATAGTGAAAGTGATACAGACCTTCAAAACAGGACAATAGGAATTAACAATGCTTACCATAATGCCTCTTGTTATCTTCAAAATTGCTACCCATACCATCAGACATAAAAAAACAAACAAAACAGAACAGAATAAAACCAATCAAAGTAGATCATTGAAGAAAACAAAACAATAAAATGAAACAAAACAGTGAGAACAATATTGGATTTCAGGAACAAGGCAGAAGGAAATTCTCCATTGTTGCTATATTACGTATTGTTATACTCTAAAGGGATGCTCAGGCTACAGGCGTTAAGCTTGCAAAGTTAATCAAACAATGCAAGAATTAAGTTGAGATAAAGATTTTCTATTCTGCAGCTGGGGTTTAGCTCAGCGGCATAAGCGCCTGCGTGGCAAGCATGAGGTCATGAGTTTGATCCCTGGTACAATAAAAAGAAAAATGCAAATTAATAAAGACATTCTTTAAAAAATAAAAGATTTTCTATTCCAATTTTCTGTAGAGTTTTTAATCACAAATGGATATTGAACTTTGTCAAATGCTTTTTCTGCTTCTAGTGAAATAATCATATGGGGTCTTTTTTACATTGTTCTGTTAATTCTTGATGTTATTATAAAATGTGTTGTTTTCCTAATTTGGTGGTGTATTACATTTATTGATTTTGTAGTGTGTTACATTTATTGATTTGCATATGGTAAAAAATCCCTGCATTCCTGAGATGATTCTTACTTGGTCATAGTATATAACCTTCTTGATGACTTGCTGCATTCTGTTTGCCAATATCTTATTGAGGACTTTTGAACCTATGGTAATTAAAGAGATTGGCCTGTAGTTCTCTTTTTTTGGTTGGGTCCTTCTCTGGTTTTGATATCATGGTAATGCTTGCTTTTAGGAATGACTTTGAGTATATTGGTTCCCTTTCAGTTTCTTTCAGAGTTTGAGAAGTGGCATTGAATCTTCTCTAAATTTCTTGCATAACTCAGTATTAAATCTGTCAGGACCTGGCCTTTTTGTGGGGGGGTAGGTTTTTAATTACATCTTCAATTTCATTGACTAATATTGGGTAATTTAGAATTTTTATATCTTCTTAGTTCAGCTTTGGTAATACATACAAATCAAGGAATCTTCCCATTTCTTCTGTGTCCCCACCTTATTAGAGTACAGGTTCTCAAAATACAGGTTCTCAAACTAGGCGATAATCTGGGTTTTTCCAGGATCCATCGTGATTTCAATCTTTTCATTCCTAACTGTATAGATTTGAGTCTTTTCTTTCCTTTTTTTTTTTATAAGGTTGGCTAAGGGTTTCTCAATTTTATTTAATCTTTCAAACAACCAACTGTTTGATTCATTCTTTGTATTGTGTTTGTTTGTTTGTTTGTTTGTTGGGTATTTGGGTTTTTTTTTAAAGAAGTTCTCACTATTCAGTTCAGGCTGACCTTGAATTTGGAACAATCCTCCTGCCTCAGCCTCCTGAATGCTGGGATTACAGGTGTGAACCACCATGCCCAGCTTTGTATTGTTTTCTTAGCCTCCACTGCATTAATTTCTGCTTTGATCTTTATCATTTTGTTTTTGTTTTTGGTACCAGGAGTCAAAATCAGAGCCTTGTGCTTGCCAGATAGGCACTTGTCCCACTGAGCTATATCCCCAGCCCTGTAGTTTTTTGTTTTTGTTTTTGTTTGGTCTTTATCATTTCTTCCCTCATACATGCTTTCTTTAACTTGCTCTTCTTCTTTCTAGAAGACTGAGGTTTAATATAAGGTTATTTATGTATTTAGTCTGTTTTTCTAATGTGGGAATTCACCACTATAAATTTCCTTCACAGGACTATTTCCATTGCATCCCGGATGTTACAGCATGTTGGGCTGGCTTTATCAGTTAAGTGTAGAAGCTAATTTCTTCTTTAATTTCATCTGTGGCCCATTGGTTGTTCAGGAGGGTGTTTTTAATTTCCATATGTTTATGTAGTTTTGTGGTTTCTTTTGCCATTGATTTCTAATTTTGTTGCACTATGATCTAATAATATACATGGAATAATTTCAGGTCCTTTGCATTTACTTAAACTTTTTCTGTGGGCTAGTATGTGGCCTATTTTGAAGAAATTCCCATGTACATCTGAGAAGAATATTTATTTTGCTGTTATTGGGTGGAATACTCTGTAAATATCTCCTCAGTCCATTTGTTCAAAGGCTTGGTTCAACTCTGACATTTCTTTGTTGATTTTTTTTGTATAGTTGATCTGTCTACTTGTTACACTGGGGTATCAATGTCCCCCATTATAATTATATTACTGCTTATCTGATTTTTCATATCTGTTAGTGTTTGTTTTATATAGTTTGATGTACTGGTATTTGGTGCACATATATTTACAATTACTATCTCTTCCTCTTGGATGATCCCCAAACAAATATGTAAGAACTTCCTTTGTCTCTTCTGATCACTGTTGGCTTGAAATTCACTTTGTGTGCAAGTAGAATTGCTACCCCTGATTTTTCCCAGGTTCCTAGCACACAGAGTATTGTTTTCCATCCTTTAACTTTCATCTTATACCTTTTTTAGTCCAATGGATTTCTTGTATGGAGCATAGTGTTGAATCTTGTTTCTTAATCTACTCTGCCAATCTTTTTCTTTTGATTGGTGAGTTAAGATATTACATTGTTGGTTATCACTGATATGTACTAACTTATCCTTCTCATATTATTTTCCTGTTGCTGGTTCCCTTTCTTTCCTCTTCATTTAATTGTTTGCCTTGCCTGGTGGATTCATCTTATTGGAATGTATGGAACTGTTGTCATTGTTGTCTTTTTTTAGAATATTCTTCAGAACTTTTTGGAGTGCTAATTTGGTGGTCAAGAATTTCTTCAGATTTTTTTTTTAATCAGTACTGGAGATTGAACTCATGACCATGTGCTTGCAAGGCAGGCGCTTATGCCGCTGAGCTAAATCCCCAGCCCACTTCAGGTGTTCTTTATCATGAAAGTATATTATTTCTCCATTGATTTTGAAAGGTAATTTTTCAGGGTACATTACCTGGGTTGGAGGTTGTTTTCTTTTAGAGTTTGAAATTCTTTAAACTTTCCTTTAGAGTTTGTGTTGAGAAGTCTGCTGTGACTCTGATAGGCTTTCCTTTATAGTAATTTGTTTCTTTTTCTCTAACAGCTTTTAATATTCTGCTTTTGTGTTGAATTTTCAGAATCTTGACTATTATATGCTTTGCTGTGGATTTTTTTCTGATCATGGTTATCTGGAGTTCTATATGTCTCAGTTATCTGTATGTCAAATTATTTTTCCATGCTTGAGTTTTCTTCCATGACTTGTGTGAACAGGTTTTTTATGTCTTTGTGGTATTTTCTGATTTTTCATCAGTCTCCTATCAGTTTAATATTAGTTTTCTTTACATCATCTAACAGTGGTTAGATTGGGGGGTTTTTTGTGATCCCTTACTATTTTTAATGTCTTTAATTTTATGATCAATTACTGTAAACCTATCCTCTATATCTAAAATTCTGTCCTCACACTGGTTGATTCTGGTGCATATACTTTCACTAGAATTTTTAATCTCCTGGATATCTGTTTGAATCTTTTTTATGGAATATAGTTCTTTCTTATGTTGGGCATTCATAGTTTCGATCATTCTCCTGTGCTACTCTACTTTTTTATCTGCATCTACTCTAGATTCATTAACTATGCCCTTCATTATGGTGATTATCTCTTTACTTATGTATAAATTATTCCTGAGTTGTTTTTTTCTGGAGCTGCATTTATCTGATCCCTTACTTCTGCTGCTACCATTTCAGAAAGGTCACTTATGTGATTTTTTATTTCTTCAACTTCAGTGTCCCCAGGATTTGCCTTCGGTTAACTGGAGATCTTAGACTACATCTTGTCTCTGTGTCTTTTCAATTTATATTTTTTTAAAAATTTTCAGGGCTTGGGATTTAGTTCAGTGGCATAATCACCTGCCTAGCAGGCACAAGGTCACCAGTTTGATTCCCTGTACCAAAAAAAAAAAAATTTTCTGTGTTAATGCTTGTACATTGCTTGTGGTAGGTAGCTTTGATACTAGTATCAAGAACTCCCTAGGAAATGACTACTTTTCAGAAAGGTTCTGTAAATGTAGCTGACTTTTGGCTTCTGAATCTGTCCCAACATCCTCCTCTTCAATTTATTAGTAATAAAGAGTTGCTGCCTATTTTATCTAGCACCCAGTTCTTCGTTCACTTTCCCTATAGTACCCAGATAATCTTGGAATTCGTATACAAGGAAAAACAATTGATCACAACAATTATGTCACCTTTGCTGAAGTAGCACAAGCCTTAATAACAGTAGAATCAAATAAAATCTAGAAAATGACAAACTATGTTGTTAATTTGACACATTAAATTATAGATACAAGATTAATAGTTATATAACAAAGTCTAAAACAAATCAGAAAATTATATACAATAAATATCCCCTCAACAGAATGATTTTTACCTTCATGGGAGAAAATTTTAAAGGAATAAGCAGAAAAATAGAGAAGTAAAGGAAGATAAAGAGACTAGAAGCAAAGTTGAAAGACAAAGGAATATTATCTATTCTATTGAAGGCTGGTGTAGAAGATATGAGAGAAAGAAAGAAGGAAAAGACAAAAACAAGGACTAAATAAAACCAAAAATATCTAAAAAAAAAAGTGTTCACACAAAAAAACAACAAATAATAAAAAAGAAAAAATAATAGGGCTGGGGATTTAGCTCAGTGGCCTAAGTGTCTGCCTGGCAAGTGCAAGGTCGTGAGTTCGATCCCCGGTACCAAAAAAAAAAAAAAAATCCCATAAAAAAGAAAAAATATGATATTTCTCTGTGATTTAAAGTCTGTGGTTATCTTCTGAGGTCTATTGTTTTGTGGTAGTCTCCAATTCAGGGTGTATATCTGCTATTTCTGGTAGACAACGGAGTCAAACAAAGCTCAGATCCATGCTGGTTAATCCCAGTAAGCCTGCAATAGGAATATGGCATGGTGCAAATTTTAGTACTTTCAGCTCCAAAGAAGTTCAGGCTGACCCTGGCCTCTAGTTGGAGGGTTGGAACCTGATTCATTCAGCCTGCAATAGTCTGAATGTCTCTTGCCAACCTGACCTCAGCTTCCCAACTCTGGGTGTCTCCTATGGTTGTGCCTCACCCAGCCACTGAGAGCCCTGAGAGGGAGCCAACTCCCATCTGCTCTGAGTCCCAGGTTCAGTTGGCCTCTCCCTAAAATGGCATCTGGCCAAGATCCTTCTCCAATGGGCTTCTCCAGTTGGGCTTCTCCAGTTGGTCTTCTCCAGTTGGGCTGGAGTCACTTACCAGTTCATAGTATTCACTGTTCTGTTCCACTAGTGAATTTCTCCCATGGAGGCCTCTAGGGTCCCCCACTTTCACTGTGTCTGTAGACCTGAGCTTCCTCTCTCACACCATGAGCTGGGAGTCAGGGAGAAAGTGTGGGTTGCCACCTCCTTCTTCTGCCTTAAGGTCTGTCTCTTCACTTTCCCTGTGGGCTCCAATTCTCTATGCAGATATTTCCTGGGTCCTGGGGATCCCCCTCCCTCCTTCTTTTGTTTCCCAAGATTTTCTATTCCAATGTCTTAATTTTAAGTCTCAGAGAAACTGACCTGTCACTGCTTACTGCTCCACCATCTTCTCAGAAGTCCCCAGGACAGGACTTTCTAAAAAGAACCCCAACTGCACAAGAAATAGCATCAATAATCAAAAAATCAGATCATATCAAATTAAAAAGCTTCTGCACAGCAAAGAAAGCAGTCAATAGACTGAAGAGACAACATAAGCAAAGAAAAAAATGTGTTTGTTACTCCTCTAACAAAGGATTTGTCTTGTTACTTTTCTCATTACAGAGACAAAATATCTGACACCCAAAGTTAAAGGGTAAAAGGCTTGTTGTAGCTCACAGTTTACAGAGGTTTTGGTCCATCGTCAGCTTGCTCCAAGGCAGGGTGACGCAGCAGAGGAGCACGGCAGAAGGGGGGTAATTCACCGCAAGCAGGCAGCAGGCAGCAAAGCAGCAAAAGCAGCAGTAAGCCTGGCTTTTCTTTCATCCCGTCCAAGCTACACACCATTTTAATTGTGCTGTCTATACACAGGGTGGGGCATGCGTAATCCGAGGGTCACACCCATAGTCCATATTTACACATCCTAACTCATCCATCTTCAAAACTCCCCATCTTTGACCTCACGAGTCTTTGGGGAGACATCTAGATACAAACCATAGCAGGACTGGTATTTACAATTTTCAAAGAACTCAAAAAAATCACGCCCTCCCACAAATAAAAGATGCAGTCAAAATGTGGGTAACTGAAATGAACAGACACTTCTCAGAAAAAAATGCAAATGGTCAATAAATACATGAAAAAATGTTCCACATCTGTGGTCATCTGAGAAATGCAAATTAAAACATTGAAGTCCATCTTACTTCAAAAAAAATGGTTATCATCAAAAAGCAAACAATAACAAATGTTGGCAAGGTTGTGGGAGAAAAAGGCACCTTTCTGCATTGTTGGTGGGAATGTAAACTGGTACAGCCTCTATGGAAATCAATATGGAGACTCCTCAGAAACCTAAAAATAGAAATTCTATTTCATTCAGCTATTCCCTTCTTAGGCATCTTCCCCAAAGAGTTAAAGACATCCTACCCGAGCCAACCAGTAAGCAGCCTGCTGCCCTGGTAAGTGACTGTGGTCTGGCAAGCCGCGGCCACCCCAGGGCGGGGAAACCAGAAGCAAGAGTGTCTCCTGAGATCCGAGCCATCCTGGAACTTAGGGGGCCGAGCCAACCAGTAAGGAGCCTGCTGCCTACCGGGGCGCCGGCTTAGAACCAAACATACCACATTCCCCCCACCCCCCGCCCCCAGTTAACAATTGGGATCCAGGGATCTGGGTATCTCTTAGCAGGTGACCATATTTGGTACAGCAAGTTGGGGGAGTTTCCTTCTACTATCTCTGAAGGCAGATATTTTTATCACCGTTTTGCTTTGTCCTCATTAACGGTGTTGCTCTATTCAATACTCTGTGTTGATGTGTTCTGTAATGTTGTGTATTTCTTTGATTTTGCTGTACCTAGTAGAAGAACAACTATTGTGAAGACAACGAGGTATACAATGTTGCCTGTTACTGTTGTCATGGTGACCTGTTGTGATGTTCTGTGCCAATTTCACTATACTGTCTCAATTGGCTTTATTCCAACCTCTTTTTTCTGTTTGCAGCCTCACTGTGTGTTCACTTTGTATGCCTTAATTTTGTAACATGAACAGCTATTTCTGGGAGGACAGTATGTGGTTTGTCAACTAGTGATTTATGGTTTTTTTTTTTGAGGTTTTGTATTGTTTCTATCCGTTTTTCTGTATTGCTTTTTTTTCCTCTTTAAATAAAATTAAAAAAAAAAAGACATCCTACCACAGTGATACATATCTATATGTATGGCAGCACAACTCATAATAGCTAAATCTTGGCAGCAGCCTATATCTCCATCAACAGAGGAGTGAATAAATAAAACGCATTTGTATGTAGTGGAGTATTACTACTCTATCACAAAGAAGGATAAACTCAAGTCATTTGTAGGGAGATGAATGAGACAAAATATTAAGTAAAATAAATCACACACATAAGTTTAAATATTATATATGTCTGTTGCATGAAAAACCCAAAGTATTTATAGCTTTTAAAAATAAAATAAAAGACAGGCAATTAGAGACAGAGATAGATCTTTTACAGATGGAAAGGGGATCTAGAGATAGGAGAGGGAAGAAAGGTTAAGGGAAGAGGAATAAAAAACATTAAGGGGCTGGGGATTTAGCTCAGTAGCATAAGCGCCTGCAATGCAAGCGTGTGGTTGTGAGTTTGATCCCTGGTCCTGATTTAAAAAAAAAAACATGTCCCACAGGGTCTGTGCGGGAAAAAATTAAAATATGTTAAGTACAGGTACCTACTTCACAATATGAATGTAAATATTATGTACTACAAACATGTATTAATTTAAAACTTTTTAAATTTTTAAAATTTAGGATTCTTGTGAAATTTCAATGAGATAATTCTGTAAAATTCTTAGAGTATCTAGCACATCCAAATACTATTCTCTTTTCATATCATTACTTTGCTATCTGCTTTTATTATCTCATCTTCTTTCCTGAAGCTTCCATCAATGAGTTGAAGTGAGACACACAAAAAACTAATTAAGTGAAGGTGATCCTTTCCCCAGGCTTAATACCTATATTTGGGAAAGCTGCCTCTGGGTGAAAAAGCTCTCAGATGAGGTAGTTATGGCTCATGATCAAAGGATGTATAGATTAGTAAATACATACTCTACTAATTAATTTCATTTTGTTCACTGCTCTATACCTACAGAAACACCCAGGATTTGGAGGCAGATTTCTCTAACATCACCAGGCCTGGCCTCAAAAAAATGTCAAGCCCTGATCTCTGGTAGTTTAGAATTTATATGGAGTTTATAAGTACAGAAGCTGAGTTTTTGGTGATTATTGATTGGTTATATCTTAAGTCATTATTTCTGATTGACCTAAGAGAACACTACATCATATATGTTGCAAGTATATAAGTTCAAACTCCAGGAAAGCACAGTTCAGGGTGGAAGCATACAAGTTCAGGGTGGAAGCATACAAGCTCAGGGTGGAAGCATACGAGCTCAGGGTGGAAGCATACGAGCTCAGGGTGGAAGCATACACGCTCAGGGTGGAAGCATACAAACTCAGGGTGGAAGCATACACGCTCAGGGTGGAAGCATACAAGCTCAGGGTGGAAGCAAGCTTGAAGTTGTGGGAAGCAAGTCCGTGAGCTACACTAGAGTTCAGAGTACGTTGCTTAGATAAGGGAAATATGTACCTGGCATTGGCAGAAGATAGGAAGACAAGGCTGCTCAGGGAGTAAGCAGTTACTCTCTATTTTCCTCTTCATTAGAACAATGACTGGCAGTTCATAATCACTCCATAAATTGTATTGGATTAATTAATATCATGATACATGTTTATACAAAATAATACCCAAAAAACAGCATATAGAGCTTTCATTTCTACTTTTAATTCATATATAACATCTTTAAAAAGGAGTTAAAATGAAAACAAACTTTAAAATTAAATTGGATGTTTTTATCACTTTTATCAAAAACACTAGGTCAATAAATACTGGCTTTCTTCTCTACATAGAAAAAGCTCTAATTCTCTCTCTCTCTCTCTCTCTCTCTCTCTCTCTCTCTCTCCTCTCTCACACTCTCAGTGTCTGTCTCTCAACTTTAGCTTCCTCAGACTCTACATAATTCATGACCTATAGGTGCGTATTTTATTCTCAGCTACCTTCTCAAACAAAATATGCTAATTACTTCCTGAAGATTACCTTTTCCTCATCCAGAGCTCTCCACCCTATCCTCTTCTGCCAAAATGAGACCCTTGTCCAATGTTTTTGTTTCTTTCTTCCAGGAAAGACCAACCCAGTTTATTATTAGGAAAACCTGGGTTCAGACTGTGCTGTCCTTCTCCTGGTCTACATATATTCTTTGCCTTCATATGGAAAGAATTCAGAACTGTATTTCTTGGTCGGGCATAGTACAATATTTCTTATTCCCACTGTCATTCAGCTGCATTTTACTATCTACATCCATTATCTTAAAAGGACCTGACTGGGATTTATACTAATCTATAGTGTTAAAACATCAAATTAAATGAATAAGTTCTTTACAGAATTATATAGCAAATTCATTCTGCTTTCTCCCTGCTAAAAGATAAAGGAGAGGCCATTCACGGGCTGTGAGGGAAAAAAATAAGAAGTCACCAAGAAGCAAGCCCTCCCTGGGAATCAGTGCCATGCGAGGGCCACTAGGGGAACAGCCAGACTCCAGCCTTTTCCCATGAGTCAGCACCATTCGTGGACTGCAGGGGAGTGAGGGGGACAAGAAGTCACCAAGAAGCAAACTCTCCCTGTTAATCAGCACCATGCACAGGCCACTGGAGGGACAGCCAGATCCCAGGCCCTTCCACTGCGTAGGCTGGGAAGCAAGAAGAGCCGCACGCACGCACGCACGCACACACACGGCAACCTGCTGACCCGGAGAAACAGGATGCAACAATAGCTATTGAGGGGAAACGCAATTTGATGCTCATGCTGCTTGGTATTTCACTGACTTTGCAGGTCTAGGGCCAGTGGCCTGATCATCTATTCAGAGGATCACGGTATGCGTTGTAGCATCTGTGGAGGGTCTGCTTCTGAAGGTGATAACCATTGTTCACTCCCTATCATCTTATTTTGAAGTTCTGTATCATTTTCATTGTTTTGTTGGGTTAGGTTTTATTCTGTTTGGTTTGGTTTGGTTTGGTTTGGCTTGGTTTGTTATATCCAATAGCATGGGCAGCTATTTCAAAGATAGCAAGCTATATTATGATAGCCATTTTTTATTTACTATTGTTTTGAGGTCCTTTACTTCATTCATTGTTTTCTTTTCATTGTTTCTGTTTTATTCTGTTTTGGTTGATTTTTACTATGTCTGAAAGTATCTGCAGCTATTTTGAGGATGGCAGGAGATATTATAGTGACCATTGCAGATTTATATTGTTTTGAGGTCCATGTCACTTACACTGTTTTTTTTTAATTGGCTTTATTCTGTTTTATTTTGCTTGGTTTTATTCTCTTTAAAACAAAAAACATTCCACTTAAGGTTTAGTGAAAGTTATAAAGAATTTTTAAAAGTTAAAATATTTTAATTATAGGGGTTGGGGATTTAGCTCAGTGGTGTAAGCACCTGTCTGGCAAGTGCAAGGTCGTGAGTTTGATCCCCAGTACAAAAAAAATTTAATTACATAAAGGACATGGAACAACTAGGACTGAGAGAAATACAAATAAACAAACAATAGCTAATAAGATAGAAGTATTTACACAAAAGTCAAATAAATACACTGAGAAAAAGTAACTAATGAGAGGACAAAAACAGAACAGAAACTGTAACAGTATGTATAGTTTTATAGCTTCATATCCTACAGCTTCTTCATGAAAAGAGAAAAGAAACGGTGAAGTAAAAGAAGCAAAGAAGAAAATAAGGGAAAAAAGATAAAGGAGATAAAGATTAATCTATGGCAAAGTTTAAAGACTCAGCCCCCTTAGAAGTCATATTATTGCTAATTCATATCAATTCTGCAAGGAAAAATCACAGCATACTCACATTTTACCTTAGGGTTGTTAGTATTGGGGCTGATTTAGTTGAGCAACATAAGTGCCTGCCTGGCAAGCATGAGGTTGTGAGGTCATGAGTTCGATTCCTAGTATCAAAAAAAAAAAAACTCCTATAAATAAGTTAGTATTAGTTTTATGAATCATAAAGTACTAGATAAATGCTAGATTTCATGGTGACCACTCACATTTCTTGCCAGCCTTCCCCTAATTCCTAGGAGATGGTTAATATATTCATGTGAAACACCTGGATGTGTTCTCTTGTGGCCAGAACCTTCCCCGGAACCAAAACACAATGCATCTGCTCCAGCTGGCTCCAAGTTACCTCTCCTCTCTAAGAGCGTTCTCCAGCCTTCACAAAGGAAAGAAACTATCCTGCTCTATAAAAGGATGCCTGTAGCACCACAATCAGAATAGGAACTTCAGTTTTCTGTGAGCACCCTACAATCAAAGGAGCCAGTGACATGGAGGCTCCACAGGAAAGAACTGAAAAGTCACAGTTTGCCACAGAACTGTCAGCTGGCCAAAGAATTTAATGGAAAGGCAAAGATATCCAAGAAAGAAGTTGAGTTCAAGGCTAAAGCAGGTCCGGCCTCTTCTCCACTGAGTTTGAGCATCTAGAGTTCATCTGGGTTAACTCTGCACTCTGCCTCCACAGAGGACCACCTCTGACCCAGACTGAACAGGTATGAAAGGAGCTGACCGTATTTCAGTAATGTCCTATGTTTTGGCAGGGAGGTTCCGTGGGTGGTGCCCACATTTGCTGATGAACTTCTGGAGGCTTTAGGAAAAACTCCATTCCTTTCATGTTCCCTGAGCTTTGCCTTATTTTCATACCCCAAAATGATGCTATAAATAATAATAATTACCTCTTTATTAATCACCTTTATGAAATCAGCATGGGTAAGTAATCAGGAGTTTTCCACCACCATCTCCCTCTTGGTTCAGAGTCTGTTCTCTGAGCTTCTAGAGATTTAATGCATTACTTCTTTGTTATAAGAATCCCTCAGATATTTGAAAGCAGCTCTTGTATGCTTTAATTCATTTTCTTCTACAGATTCTATATTTCTACATTCTTCACACATTCCTCATAGTTCAGTTCTTAAGTCCTAACTAACTCCTGAGAGTCAGCAACAACAAAATACCTACATAAATGGCTGCTAAGTCAGGTCTTACATTTCTTGTATTTTTTCAACTATTAATGCCTAATGCAGATTTCATATGTTCCCCTGTTACATTTCATCTTATTTGTAGTTTATGATTTCCAAAGGTGAGATTGTTTGGAATTATGATTGCCACTATAATATTGACTTTTTTGTTTCATATCATCTGAAGTTTGATGAGCCGTGCATATTTATGTTGGCTATTCAAGGCACTATTGTGCACCACCTTCTCTTTTTTTAACACTGAGTTTCCTCCAGATTTTTAATCATTAATGAAAAATTTTGGTGCATGGTAGCCAAACTAGAAGAATTACACTTAAGCACACAGTCATCAACTTTTCTAGAAGTTTCACTAAAATCGATATGTTCCTTTTCTACTCCTTTCTCCTGACTTATTTAATTACTAATGCTCTCAGAAAATGATATTATGTGAAGTTTCACATTATTATTAGCATTACAAAAATCCTGACCGTACATTATAAGACCTCCAACTATTATATAAAACATCTAAGAATGTCACCAAACACCTTAATTCGTCCTCTCTGAGAAACTTAGGAGAACTGCAAGTTCAAGCCCAGCTTGAGCAACTTAATGGTTTGTGAAATCCTATCTCAAAACAAAAAATTTTTGGTTTTTTGAGACAGGATCTCACTATTAGTTCAGGCTGGCCTTGAACTCATCATGGTAGCTTGGGCTGGCCTCACACTCACAGCACTTCTCCTGCCAAGTGCTGGGATTACAGGCATGTGCCACCACATTGAATAAAACAAAACATTTTTAAAGGGCGACTTGAAGATATGCTTCAGAGTGGAGGCTTAGGTTCAATCTGAGTACTGAAAACAAATTTTTTTAATTATTTCACCAGGGACCAAGGCTGAGTGGTCAAATTCCCTGGTTAATAAAGACAATGGTAAATTCTTGGTCATAGAAATTAGTTCAGAGTTTAGATTTGGGAGATTCAGAGTCAGTTGGTTTATTTGTTGGTCTTACCAATTTCTTCCTTTGTTCCATCACTCTGCTACATCAAGTATCCTATTTTACTCTCAATTCAAGTCTCTTCCTGCCCCTTTAAGAAGTTATTAATAGTTAATAGAGGACAAAATATGTTCAAATACAGGTGAAAGCATTCAGATTGCTCTGTCTCTGTGCCACCACGTGACTGATGTATGCATGAATGCTATAAGCTCAAAACAGAGGAAAAGATAAGGTCAGGGCAAGAACCAAAAAATTCTGTTCTTACTATCATCCAAAAATGTAGAATGCCATAATTTTTATCTTTTGAAATAGAGACTGCATAATGTCGGACTTTGTGATTTCTTCCTCTTATCATGCATAAGTACATGTACACACACACACACACACACACCTCTTGTTGACTTCCATCTCAATCCACCACCACCACCACCCCAACCCCAGGGTAGTGAAGAAGTACACCCAATTTCTCACACTAAGCTACATCCCCAGCTCTTTTTTAAAATTATTTTTTATACTAAGACAAGGTCTTACTAAATTGCCCAGGCTGGGCTCAAATATGCAATCCACCTGCCTCAGCCTCACACAGTGCTGGGTTTACAGGGATGTGCTGCCACACCCTAGTGCATCTCAAATCTTAACTATAGTTTCATCTCAATCTCCGAATGGTAATTTTCCAGCATTCTCTGTTATGGGAAGAACTAGAAATTTCTTCTCTCTTAGTAGTCATTTAAATAGTGCTTTCTCTAGCCCAAGTATTAATTGTCTTATGCTGTAATTTTTCCCTATCAAGTCACTATTAGAAAAATTATTGTAATTAACTCATTCATTCTTTTATTTATTCCTTCCACAAATACTTATCAAAGTCTTCCTGTGTACTTGGTATTAGTATAACACTGCAGTTTTGAAGAGAAGTAAACAGTATCAGAGTATAAATTTCAAATGAACCTACATTTATGTAAGGTAGATTATTTGACCTGGATGGAAACTATATAAGGCAAGAGAATCAAAAAAATAAAAAATCCTCAGCTTCCAGCCGACCTCAGACAGAGCAAATTTTGGAGATGACTTTTTCAGTAGGCCCCAGGCAACTTGTTCAAGAATGACTTCAGTGGGGCCGGAGGTTTAGCTCAGCAGCGTAAGTGCCCGCTTGGCAAACGTGAGGTTGTGAATTCGATTCCCAGCACTAACAGAAAAAAAAAAAAAAAGAATGACTTCAGAGAGGAGTGGGACCTGGGCTAAGTCAGGTCTCTCGCACAGTCTGTTTTACAGATTGCTATCTGGGTTTATAAATCGGACTTTCTTGGAAGGGGAAATAGACAGAAATGAGTGCTGACTCAGGGCTGTATCTGATGTCAGAGTAGAACTACCTCCCTACTCCCAGACAGCTTATCATACCTGTTCTTCCGTGGGAGCTCAGCCAAGATCACAGTACCCAGGAAGGGTACTGACAGGAAGAATGCTGTGATACTCTCCAATTCTACCTTTTTTTTTTTTTTTTGAGACAAGGTCTTGCTATGTAGTCAAGATGGCCTTGGATTCACGGTGTAGCCCACTGTGTTGGCCTAGAGCTCACAGGGATCCTCCTGCCTCAGCCTCCCAAGAGGTGGGAATACAGGCGTGTGCCACCACACCCAGCCAATTCTGACATTTCTGTCACTCAGCACTTTAAAAAGAATACTGTGTAGAAGCTTTGGAATCAAGCAAACTCAGGTTCAAATCTTGACTTCAGACCCCCCCGCACGGGGCTCACAGTGTTGCCAGGGTGACCACCAGGCTCCCCGGGTAGCGGGGGATTTCTCTGCCAGCACCCCGGAGCTAGAGTGATTGCCTCATGGTTGTGGCAGTGCCTGTATTCACTCAAGGGATCTCAGAGCTCCCCAGAATCGCACTCAACTCACTGAGGCTTCCCGCTCCCAGCGGGTTGTAACAGTTATTGTCTCTGCGGAGACAGCTGCAGTTGGTTACCTAGTTTACTAAAGATTATGTGTTAGGGCTGGGGATTTAGCTCAGCGGCGTAAGTGCCTGCCTGGCAAGCATGAGGTCATGAATTTGATCCCCAGTA
>PVJX010038197.1:0-16476 GCA_004027295.1 Dolichotis patagonum
AAAGTCAATGCTCAAAAATCAGTAGCATTCCTGTGCATAAACAAGAAACTAACCGAGTAGAAATAATGGAAATACGCCCTTCACAATAACATCTAAAAAATGAAATACTTAGGAATCAATCTAAACAAGAATATAAAAGACCTATATACTGAAAATTATCCTACGCTAAAAAAGGAGATTGAAGAGGATATTAGAAAAATGGAAGGATATTCCTTGCTCTTTGCTAGGAAGAACCAACATTGTGAAAATGGCCATACTCCCAAAACTGTTATACAGATTTAACACAATCCCAAGCAAAATACCATTGACATACCTCACTGATCTAGAGAAAACACTCCTAAAATTCATTTGGAACCAGAAGAAACCTAGAATAGCAAAGGAAATTCTGGGCAATAAAGGCAAGGCAGGAGGCATCTCAATTCCTGACTTGAAACTCTACTACAAAGCCACAGTGATAAAATCAGCATGCTACTGGCAAAGAAATAGACCTGAGGATCAATGGAACAGATTAGAAGATGCAAGTACAAAGACACTCAGCCACCTGATATTTGACAAAGGGGCTAAACATGTTCACTGGAAGAACCATAGCCTCTTTAATAAATTGTGTTGGAAAAATTGGCTCTCCACATGCAGAACACTGAAACTAGACCCACGCATATCACCATGCACAAAACTAAAGTCTAAGTGCATCAAAGATCTAAACATTAAAACAGAAACACTAAATCTACCAGAAGATAAGGTAGGTACAAAAATCTTGGAGACATAGGGGTAGGCAGAGAATTCATGAACAAAACGCAAACTGCACGGGAAACGCTTCAGAGACTCAACAACTGGGATCTCATATTATTGAAAAGTTTCTGCACTTCAAAATAAATCACCAACAGAGTGAAAAGAAAACCCACAGAATGGGAAAGAATTTTAGCCAGCAACCCCTCAGACAAAGGACTTATATCCAGAACATAATAAAGAATTGAAAAACATCAAGACCCCCAAATTCAAAGACCCTCTCCAAAAATGGGCATCTGATAATCAACACACAGTTCTCAGATGAAAGATATACAAATGGCAAATAAATACATGAAGAAATGTTCACCATCACTGGTCATTTGAGAAGTGCAAATTAAAACAGCATTGAGATTTCATCTCACTCCGGAAGAATAGCTGCCATCAAGAAATCAACTGATAATAAATGTTGGTGAGGCTGCAGGGAAAAAGGAACACTACTCCACTGTTGGTGGGAGTGCAGACTGGTGCAACCGCTATGGAAATCAGTATGGAGAATTCTCAGAAGACTAGGGCTGGAAACTCCATTCAACCCAGCTATTCCTCTCCTGGGTATTTTCCCAGAAAAACTGAAAAGGTCATATCACAGTGATATATGTACATCCGTGTTCATAGCAGCACAATTTGAAATAGCTAAATCTTGGAAACAACCAAGACACCTATCAACCACAGAGTGGATGAAAAAGATGTGGTATTTTTAATACAATGGAATATTACTCATCTGTGAAGAAGGATGATCTTGAGGCCTTCATAGGGAAATGGAGACAACTTTAGACTATCCTTATTAGTGAAATAAATAAGAATCATATTTATAAATATCACATTGTATCTGTAGTGTAAAAAGTAATAAGCAATGTAGGAGTAATAAAACCCAAAATGTGTAATTGCTACTGTAAAAAAGAGAGGAAAAGAGGGTGCTCTAAAGGATATAATTGCATGTATGTTTAAGTGTGTAAGATGAATGACCATATTACTGTTTTTGTTAGATCGTGGAGCAGAACTGTTAATAGTCTCATTGTTTGAATGTGTACTTTGTATGTTTTAATTTTTTAACTTGAACAACTATTTCCAAGATGACAGTATGTAAGTTATCAAATAATGATTTCTTAGTGTTTTTTTGTTATTTTCCTTTTTCCTTGGAATTCTGTATTGTTGCTACCCTTTTGTCTATTTTGTTTTCTCTTTAAATAATTTTTTAAATGGCCAAATTCAATAAAAAGAGATATGTTTATATTAATAAGAAACTGTGAAACTTTCTCCCAAAATGTATGTACCATTCTGCATTCCCAACAACAAACAATGAGAGCACTTGTTATTCTATATTCTTACTAGTAATTGGTATTTTCAGCATATTAGGTTTTAGCTATTTCATATGTTGTATTATCTATTTATTTGTCTATTATCATAACTCAGGGCTTCATGCATGCTAGAGAAGCACTCTACCACTGAATCACATCCCCAGACCTCTTTATTTTGAGTAGGGCCTCAAACTTGTGACCCACCTGCCTCAGCTACCTGAGTAGATGGGATTTCACACATGTGCCACCATGCCAGGCTCATTGTCCTTTTAATTTATGTACCATATTGGTGCAATATTGTTTTTAATAGTGAAATATTAAAAATTATCTAAATATCTGACAACATGAGACTAAAAATCATGGTAGTATTTTTATACAATGGAATATTGCATGATTTTAAAAAATGGATTAGAGTTCCATGTATCATTGGAATCAATCAATCTCAATCAATCAATCTCAAGAACATATTGAGACAAAAAAGCAAGTTGCATAGTGTAGACATCATTTATTTATTTATTTGGTACCAGGGATCGAACTCACAACCTCACACTTTCCAGACAGGTGCTGGTGCTGCTGAGCTAAACCCCTGGCCCCGTCATCATTTATAAAAAGCATGAAGCATATATTACATTATGATTTATATAACTATAGTTATGTATAAAAATGATACCCACACTCTTAAATGTCCCCCAAATCCTGTGGCCTTATTGGGAGGTTGTAAAACCTTTAGGAGGTGGGGCCTCATTAGAGGGAGTTAGGTCATAGGGATGTGGCCTTAAAAGGGATATTGAGTCTCTAATCCCTTCTCCCTCTTTCTCTGTGTTTGTTTCCCTCCTGCCCTTTGTGAGAAGCTTGTCTCTACCATGTGCTACCCACCATGATATGCTGCCTCTGACCTCTAGCAACTACTGATCCATCACATTCCTTTGTATTTATCTAAATGCACTAAAAATTTATGTCTACACAAAAATCTTTACATGTATGTTTATAGCCATTTTTTAACTGACAAAACACAAAAGACACCAAAATGTTCTTTGGTAGGCAAATGAATAAAAAATTGTGATACATCTAGGCAATGGAATATTATTCAGGGCTAACACAAAATGAACTGTCAAACCATGAAACAATGTGAAGGAACTTTAAATGTGCATTGCTAGGTGAAAGAAACCAGTCTTAAAAGGCTATATGCTATATGATTCCAACCATATGACATTCTGGAAAGGGCAACACTGTGAAGACAGTAAAAAGATTAGTACTTGCTAGAAGTCAGAGAGGAGAGAGAGATGGATGAACTGGCAGAGCACAGAGGATTTTTAGGGCAGTGAAATTATTTTATGTTACTGGCCACTAGACATTTTCCAAACCGATAGAATATTCACCACAAAGAGCATTACAAACAGCAACCTCCTCCAGCAGTCAGAGGACTGAGATCTTGTATGTGGTATCAGCTGTGGCCTCAATTAATCATGTTTTGGATGCAGTCACAGCTTGGTTCTGTGGACTGGGTTAAGACTTGTGAAACTCATAAGATAATGCAGGGACAAGACTTTTATTATATTGGTCGAGTCTTAGTTACTGTTCTTGTTGCTGGGACAAATACCTGTTACCCACAAGTTAAAGGAGAAGGTTTACAGTTTGTAGAGGTTTCAGTTCATAGTTGGCTGGCCCCAAGGTAGGGCAGCATGGTGGAGGAAAGACAGTCCATGGCGGGGAAGCCAGAAAGCATCAAGCAGTGAGTCTCTATTTTTCTTTTTATTCCATCTAGACTAGAAACCTACTGGTTGGTGCCACCCATACTCAGGGTGTTCTTCCCATTATCCACACCTGGAATTATGCTAAAGCAAGCAGTGGAATAATTTAGTTCTCACACCCGTATTCCAGTATCACGTGTTAATAATCCAGCCACCTTCCAAAAGTCCCACCTATGAGTGCATGAGGCTTTGTGGGACATCTAGATAAAAGCCATAACAGTCGATAAAGATACAATGACTCACTTTTAGAGCTAGACATTTTTTTAGTATGAGTAGAAAAAAGAAGAAGAAACTTAAAGTGGCATCTCCCTGGGATCCTTGTCCCACATATTGGAAAAGACTACACTGAAGAAAGGACTACACTGGATGATTGCAGTGTGAGTTGTAGGACACCCTCTTTCAAAGGAGCCCATTCTAGACTGTCTCTAGGGGGCTTTAAATTCTGCAGCTTTATTTTCTTTGTAGTTGTTGTTTTGTTTTGTTTTGAGACAGGTTCTCACTGTGTAGATTAGGCTGGTTTTGAATTCACTATGTAGCCCAGCCTAGCCTTGAATTTATGGAAATTCTCCTGCCTCAGTCTCCAGAGTGCTGGGATTACAGGTGTGCACCACCACACCCGGCTTGTAGTTTTAGTTTCTGAAGAATGTATATTTCCATAAAATTACATTTCTAAGTTACATTTCATATTTATATAAAGTTTCTAATTTTATATTTATATGCTGTATATAACAGCAGTTTGGTACTCTAGGAGCAGGGCAGAGAGCTTCACTTCTCATCAGAACCTGGAGGGCAAAGAGAATCCGATGAGACACTATCTCGTCACAGGATATGTGGTAGTAAGTGGGACAGGGCCTCTTGGCAGCTCCCCACAGCCCTTAGGTTCCCTGTGTTCCAGCAGGGGCAAAGGCACTCTGCCAAGACTCAGATAGGCTATGCTTCACACCTTTGCCTATGTAGATGTGTGCAAGACGGTGGGGTGCCATGGTGGAACCAATTCCTTATAAGTCTATTTCTTTATGGACTGTGGATAACCAACAGTAGCAGCAACAGCAGCAGCCTTCAGTGGGTGGAGGAACCCAGACCTATCTTGATTGACCTAACAATGACCTGAATTGAGCATGATTTGAAGGAAATACAAGGTCTGATTTTTCAGATAACTAGCCATTAGTTCTTAGAATCCTTAGGTTGTCCTAAAAAGTGATTCACTTCCTTTAGTTACACCTTTCCAAGAGAGGAGAAATTAGTTGTACTTTGCCAGTTTTCCCTTTATATGAATCACGATATGCTTTAATTTTTGTTATATTGTACTTTCTAGAGTGTAAGTTCACTTTTCTCAGTTAATCCTTTTGTTTTACTTTAGAAATTCTTTTTTGGATGAGTTGAGACAGGGTCTTACTGTGCAGTTCAGGCTGGCCTTGAACTCACTGTGTAGCCTAGGCTGGTCTCAGATTTGCAGTGATCCTCCTGCCTCAGCCTCCCTAGTGCTGAGATTATAGGTGTGCACCACCATACCTGGTTTATTTAGAAATTTTGAGGTTGGGGGCATATCCCAGCAGTGGAATGCATGATTAGCATGCCTAAATTGTGGGTTCCAGCCCCAGCACACAAAAAAATCCTTGAGTAAAGATCTTTTCTGTGTTAAGGAAAATTGCTCTTCTTAACTGGTGGTTGGGCCTAATTACTGTAATAGCTGGAGCCAGGTTCCTGCCCAGAGAGCAGAATAAATCAACAGTTCTGCTTCAGGATGGTGTCAGAATAAGGCCTATTCCTGTTGTGTATGCTGCATGTTACAAGATAGTAGGAAAAATTAAGACCAACATTCAAAGAGTCAATAACATACAGGAAGTGTGTAAACTATTTTAAAAATATCTTATTGGAAGTCTGAAAATATATATGTCAATGATCAAAAACACTACAGAATTGGGAAATAAAATATGAAGCCTGGTTAATTGGCAAAGTCAAAGAGGCTATCGTAAGGAAGAAAAAAGTGTCTTTCAAAAAATGGAAATACAGTTCTAACAAGGAAGTCTGGCAAATATGGCAACTCAGATACAAAAGAGAAATTACATGGGCTGAAAAAGAATGAAGAGTTCTTTGCCAGGGACTCGAAAGCTCCTCTCTGAAATATATCTCAGAGAAAGCCAGCTAGAGAACAAGTGGGATTACAAGGATTAAAAAGGGATTTGACATGTGGCAGGAGCCTGGGAGGTGGGGTTTTCAGGTTGCTGGTAGTTTAAATGAAAGGGGCTTTGGTAAAGCTTTGGGTGTGAGAGGTAACAAAAAAAAAGTTTTATCTTGCCCTCTCTCGGTCTCTTGTTTTCTCTTCCCATTTTATACTCTCCACGGTCTTTTCCTGAATCGGCGGCTTGGCTTTGCTCCTCTTTGCCTTGAATGCCGCTTTTCTGCTGCTTGACCTGTATAGGTTGTTTCCCAACTGTGATGCCCAGGGAAGAACGCTTCAGTTTGGGTTTAGGCTGTGGCAAGCAAGTTCTTACTTAAAATTGGCCCTGCGAAATTTCTGCACATAAGTAACTCCCGATCAGGAGAGGGTGAGAGGCAAAGAATCACTGGAAGTCATTTCTGCCCCTTCTCTGGTGTTGAACAAAATAGAGGACCTGGTCAACCACCTTTGGCCTAGTAGGGTTTAGATGAGGGGAGCCTGACACCTGGTGGTCAGACTGGGGAGGTGCAGAAGAGTTCACAATGGCTCCGCGCCTTTACCATGTACTGATAATTTATTGTGAGCTTACATGCTTTATCTCGTTTAAAACTCTCAACAACCCTGGAACGTGGGTTTCATTATTTCAACTTGACCTAGAAATGATTTATGTTAAATAATTATGGACTAATTTAGGTCAGGTGGTAAAAGATTTTCTTCTTTTTTGTTCTTGGCTTCCCAGTACATAGTTGGTTCTCAGGAAATATTTGTTGAAATATTCTTTTACTTATCAACATTGTGGAAGTTTAATTCAAAGGGTAATTGCGTGCCATCCCTTTGTAAGAGAGTTGATTTGAGTCCATAGTTACCAACAAAAGAAACCTAGACAGCCTGCTGCAAATCTTGTTTAAATACCTTCTCCCAGATACCTCTTTATCAAGGAACCTTGGAGACCAACTCTTCTGCTGAGAAAATTCAATTGTATGGAAACTCGATTCAACTATGATGGCTGCAGATTCTCTAACTACACATGCTGAGTTTCTTCCTTACAATATAAAATGCAGTTATTATATAGTGAGAAACCAGAAGATCAGGCGAGATAAGGCCGTTCAGGTTGCAGCCATTTTAGAAGTCTCAGCTGAGCCAGGCCTAGTGGTGTATGCCTATAATCCCAGTACTCAGGAGGCTGAGGCAGGAGGATTGCTGTGAGTTCAAGGCCAGCCTGAACTGCATAGTGAAAAGCTATCTCAAAAAGAAAAAAGGAAGAAAGTCCCCAGGTGAGGGCCAATTTAGTAGAGAAGAGTGGTGGAGAGGAATGTCAGTGTGACACAGATGGCAACACAGTTGTTGAGAGAGATCCAGAGGAAATGGTGTTTTGAGAGGGGAAAGGGAAAGGAGTTTATCTTTGAGAGAATTCCCTAGGGCCCAGAGAAAAAGGTTTGGGAGGGCAAGATCCAGGGAGGGTTTGGATGGGGAGGAAGCAAAAAGCAGTGTGGGGATAAAAGTGTGAGAGCAGATATCAGACCCAAGAGATATCATCTTGCATGGAGGCCAAAATTGAGGCATGAAGCCCTTTGCTATGGTGGAGGATGGGACATTTGGAGTCATTATTTTGACCCATTGGGTGGGGTCTGGCATCATCAGGGTAAAAAAAGTGTTAATAGCAGAGAAAAAATCCAAACTACCTTAAATGATTAACCTAGGCAGGTAGAAAAAACAGAGATAAAGATAGAGAGTACCTATAAAAGGCTGAAGAGTAGAAATGTTTTACATATTGGTTGATGTTATGTGAGAAAGAAGAGTGTTTCCAGAAATCAGTAAGCTTTTATATGAAAAGCTAAGCTTTTAACCCCAAAATCTAGAATAAATAAAGGAATCAATAAATTAGACTCCCCTCAGAATAACAAACCCAATTAACAAATGGAAGACCAAAATGAATATATACTTTTCAGAAGTATAGATGGCCAATAAATATATGAAAACAATGTTCAACATCACTAGCCATTAGAGAAATGCAAATTAATCAACTCTGAGTTTCCATCTTACTCCAGAAGAACAGCCATCATGAAGAAATCAAACAATAAATGCTGGTGAGGCTGGTGAGGGAAAAAGGAACTGTTCTACATTGTTAGTGGGAATATCAACTAGTACAACCACTGTGGAAATCACTATGGAGACTTCTCAAAAAACTGAAAATAGAAAATCGATTTGACCCAGCTATTCCCTTTCTAGGTATCTTTATGAAAGAGTTAAAGTCATCATATTACAGTGATCCATGTATAGCCATGTTTATAACAGTATGATTTATAAAATAGTAAATCTTGGAAGCAGCTTATATGCCCATCTCCAAGTGCATGGATAAAGAAATTGTATTTATACACAAGGGAGTACTACTCTGTCATAAAGAAGGATAAACTTGAGGCATGTGTAGGTAAATAGATGCACCTTGAGACCATAATGTTAAGTGAAATAAATCAGACACACAAGTTTAAATATTGAATGGTTACTTTTATAAGAGATTCCCAAATATAAATGAAAGGCAAAACGACAGACAGATCATAGGAAGTCGGGAGGTCTTTGTCAAATGAGAAGGAGAACAAGAGATGGAGGTAGAGAGGGAGGAGAAGGTAAAGGAATACAAGAAAGATAATTGAAGAAAGATGGAAATATAGGTTTCACAAATGAGAAGGGGAACAAGAGTCTGTAGGAGCAGGGAGGGATGTGAAGAGAAAGTGATGAAAAATGTATTTTATATCCATATAGCCACTCCCCACAATACATGAAATCATCATGTTTTGAAAACATGTACTAAAAAAACAAAGAAGCAGCAACAAAACCTTTGTAGGTCCCTTGGCTCTGATTTCAGTATCTCTTTGGATGACAGCTTCCTGACTTTTCTTGGAAGATTATTGATGTTTCAATCTTCTTTTTTCTATGCAGTTGATGGAGATGAAACCTAGGGCCTTGCATAAGCTAGGCAAGAGCTACTCCCCTTCCCCTTACACATTGCTTTTAATCTTCATGGATTCCATTAAGATCTGCGCTCCTCAAGACCATGAACTAACAAAGCTTGTCTCTAAGCTGCCCCTTTACTTTTCTCTGCCCATTGACATTTCATAGTTGCAGTAAAGGAAATGAAGCTGTTGAAAGTCCAGAGAGATTTGAGGTGGATAAGAGGAAAATTAGGGCAGCTTGTGTTGGATGGCCTCATTTTTCTGCTGTATAATGGAAGGCATGTCATTGGGTGAGGCGAGGGGACTAATTGATGTCTCATGGGTTGCTGTGAACATTAGATGAGAGAGTAGATGTGAAGCGTTAGCAGAGTGTGTGGCTAAACAAGGCAGTTTCAAAACAGACCCACTGAAGCCCAACCCCTGGTGAGGTATGGCTATAGTCAAGGAAACTGACACGAGCAGTAAGGCTCAAAATCTAGAAAAGTGCTGTGGGATGGAGTAGGTGCTGTGGGATCGGGCAGCCCTCAGCAAGGTATGAGTGAATAGAGAGGACATGGGATATGAGGAAGGAGTGGCCAATTAAGCTGCAAAACCTCAAAGAATACATTTAGGTTCCATCAGGTGTATAGCTTTAAGTACTGGGTTTTGCATATCAATAAGGTACTGAGCAAGCTGAAACATGATATAACTAAACAGATAATGTACTTAAAAAGCAAAAGGAGGAAAAGAAATTGCGCTAAAGGATATAACAGCATGTATGTTTAAGGGTGTGGGATTGATAACCGTATTACCAAGTTTTTGTTGGATCGTTGAACAGAACCGTTTGCAGCCTCACTGTTTGAATGTCCACTTTGTATGCCTTAATTTTGTAACATGAACAACAATTTCTAAGAAGACAATATGTAATTTATCAACTAGTGATTTCTTAATGTTTTTATTGAAATTCTGTATTATTTCTACCCTTTTTTTCTGTTTTGCTTTTTTTCTCTTTAAATAAAATTTTTAAAAAAGTACTGGGTTTTAAGTGAGGGTGGGTCCTGGCAAACTGTTCACTAGCTAGAAGGTGCCTCCTTATTCCTTTCCTGAGGTGGATGTTGAGGGCCATGCATTATGATCTGTTATAATGGGTGGGAAGCCTGACTTTGCACCGAATCCGGACAGCATGATTTAGTTTTCTTTCATAACAATGAGTAGGTAGGAAGAGGGAAGGGAAAAATAGAATAAGGCAGGGGCTGGCGGGGAAGTGAGTAAGGGAATTTAGGATAGTAGCAGGCGTAGTTTTGGAGTTTTTGATAATGGGATAAAGCAAAATGAGGAAAAGGGTTTTTGTAGAATACCATATAACTATAAACAAGAAGGAGAGGAGAGACAGAATAAGGCACTATGTTTGGTCCCCCTCCATCAAATATAGTATCTGGAACTCAAATATATATTTCCCATCAATTCAGTTCTAAATAAGAACACTATACATCTGTAACATATGAAGTGGATTTATTTATTCCACGTAGATTCAAACTATCCTATCAGATTCAATAAGGTGAAAAATAAACCAGAGAAAGCAAGCTGGAGTAATTAAGTAAATTAATTACTCCATTAATTAAATTAAATTAATTAAATTAATTAGTTAATGGGGGTGCTGGGGATGAAACCCACGGCGTGACATATGCTAGGCAAGTGCTCTGCCACTGAGCTATACCCCTGTCTCTCAGGAATTTTACAAGTTCTTTTTCAGAATAAAAGATATTCATGGGACTGGGGCACAGCTCATTAGAGCACTTGCCTAATAGGTGTGAGGCCCTGGGTTTGATACCCAGCACTGAAAAATAAAAGTTACTTTAAATCAGTTACTTTAAACATTTCCTTACTATGCTATCAAACTATCAGTTCCAGCACTGTAGAGGAGTGAGACAGGTAGATCCCAAGCTCAAGCTCAGACTGAGCATTTAGGAAAAGTAAGACTCAAAAAAATGAAAAACAAAACGGGCTGGGGATGTAGCCCTGCACCAAGGCCCTGACCCTAGTACCAAAAACAAAAACAAAACCCCACAAACAACCCAAAAACAAACAGTGCAAACCAGTAAAAAGAAATCTCAGTCTTATTTTAAATAGATATCGCTTTGATAACAGGGCTAGTGCTGTTCCCAAAGCCACAGTTGCTCAACAGAGGTAGATGTTTGATGAAATCCCTTTGGCTAAATTATACTCACTTGTCCAAAGAGAAACGCATTAGAGAAATGAAAATAACTCCTTGATATCTAGGCAAGCTCTAACAAGAAAGAACAAAATAGAAATAAGGTGTATTAGTTTCCTAGACTTGCCATAACAAATTAGTCTTAACAAGGTGGCTTGAAACCATCCACATTTCTCTTACAGCTCTAGTTCATTGGCTTATACATGCATCACTCTAATAGCTGTGTCCCTTCACAGGGAATTCTTCTTTTCATGTGTCCAAATTTCCCTCTTCTCATAGAGACACTAATCATATGGGATTGAGGGCTGACTGTAACGCAGCACATTCTTACCTTAATTACCTGCAAAGATCCTATTTCTAGATAAGATCACATTCATAAGTTCAGTTAGACATGAATTTTAGGGGGCTCTATCCAACACAGTACCCAGGGGAGATGCACTGTCTTGAGAACTGGTATAACTAGAACAATAAGTGAACTCAAAGCTTCTGAGACTACATCTGCAGGCAGCAGGGGAGTGACTGGTAAAGAAGCTAGAAGAAAGGAAGAGTTAACCATAAGCAGGAAATGGAATGTCCTTTACTTGTTTGCTGTCCAGATTGCTTAGCCTCCAATTGGATTAATATTTGGGAGGACTCTGGTCTGTGAGTTGAAGCTACTGATGTAACTGATGTGCGCAGAGTATAGTACAGGGTGTGGAAACCATAGTTGCCTTAGGATGGGCCCGCTCCATGGAGGAGTGGGTTATGCTGTCCCAGTGGAAAATGAGCATGCTGAAGAGAGCAGCCCAGTGGTAGTACTGGTGGGAAATGTAGCACCTAAATGGAAAGGGATGCGAATCCTGCCACCATTCAGTAGAATAGCATGGGACCCCTTACTGGAGCTTGACCTACAGGTACTTTACTGCTGTAAAAACCACCAGGCTCTGTTTTTGCCATGCTCAGGAGCAGATCCACTGCTGTGGGCTGTGAGATCTGTGGGCAGAGAAGGGCTCTGTCTGTGTGCTGTGCTCACACACGAGGCACCATAAGGAAACTGCTCACCTGCGTGCAGTGGAGTTCACTGAGCGACATGGCTACATCGAGGGCATCATGAAGGACATCATTCTCAATGCAGCTACTATGAGCCCCTCACTGCAGCGGTCTTCTGGGATCCCTATTCATTCAAGAAGGAAGGTCGTGAGTTCGATCCCCAGTACCGCAAAAAAAAAAAAAAAAAAAAAAAAAAGGACTGCAGCGGAAAGGCCTGGCTCAATAGTGGCAATGTTCTCCTTGTGGGCACCATGACTCAGGGAACCACTGTATGCTATCTGGAGAAGAAACCTGGGACCTGGGGTGAGTTGGCCTGGGCCTCCTCAAAGTAGACGATGGTCATTTTCCTAGTCCCTCAAACCAAGAAGACTGGTGTGAAGCTGCGCTCAGGCTCCAAGAAGGTCACCTCCTCAGCCAACGAAGCAGTTGTTGGTGTGGTAGCTGTAAGTGGTAGAATTGGCAAACCTGCCTTGAAGTCTGGCTGTGCCTATTACAAGCAGAAAGCAAAGAGGAACTCTTGGCCACGGGTAGAGGGTGTGGCTCCATGGAGCATCTCTTTGGAGATGGTAACCAGTAGCACAGCCACAAACCCTTCACATCTGTGGAGATGCCCCTGCTCAGTGCAAAATAGCTCTCATTCCTGCCTGCAGCTCCTGGTGACTCCAGTGCAACCAGGATTGCCAGAGAAAGAGAACTAGGGCAGAGAGTCTCAATAGTTTGTCCTTTGGCAACAAACCAACAAACAAAGCCACAAGACTGGGACCAGGGTATATATAGCTCAGTGGTAAGTGCTTGCTTAGCATGTTTAAAGCCTTGGGTTTGATACCTAGCATATCAAAACAAAAGTAGAGCACAAGGATAACCTTCACACAAAGTCAGATCAAGGCCTATGTAGAAAACCCCATTCAAGTTTTTTGGAGCCAACATAGCTCTATGTCCCATCTGCAGTCAGTATAGCTCATGTGGTCTCCCTACCACCACTCAGCAAGTCTAAGTGAGAGCCCATGCACACCACCACAATATGCACACATCTTACCTCTCAACATACGTGGAGACAGCTATGCCTTGTGAGAGCCTAAACCCATTCTTTTAACACAGCCTGACACAGCGTTGCTCCGATTGCAGCTCCGTATCCATCCTTTCATTTTGCTTAGATTCTTCAGCAAATCATGATATAGCTCTTACCTTAGGACCAGGCATCCACCCATATGTCTTTAATTTTTCCATGAAAAAGCCCCTAACCAGCCCAGAATCCATACTCACACAAATGTTAGTGTACCAGGGAGCAGATCTGAACTCAAAAAAGAACAAGAACCATGCCACCCTTTAGCAAATCAGTACAAGAGGCTCTTTCAGCAACTCATGGGAAGGTTAGCACAATGACAAAATCCTATCTGTACTCCTTCCAGATCTCAAAATTGTACAGAGTGGACAAAACAGGGATCAAGAAACACACTTATCCCATCACTCCATAAGCCACAAGGAGTCTAGCATCCAGAGCAATAATCCAGAATCCTTCCAGCTCTCACCACAGTACGAGACCTTCCCTAAGCAGACTCAGGTCTACATTAGCAGACACTTCTTAGCAAACCAAGAGAGAAAAGCCTAATATACAAAAGAAATTGTATATACCATAATTGGACAGAAAGTCCTTATTGATCAAGACTGGTAATTACACTTACACTTAGCCCATTAGGAACAAGCTCTAATTCAGATAAGGACATATGCCTATACAAATTTTATATATATATATCCTAGATACATAGATAGATAGATCCTAAATCATGAAACTTTCTAATCTATCACTTAGAATACTAGATGAGATTCATAGCCCCAAAAAGAGTCCATATGTGTACTCACAAAAGTAGTGAGCCTCTGTGAAGAACTGAGCCTTAATACAGAGCTGTATTCTTACTATATCTCCAAAGAGCCCCACCTTAGGTAGGAGCATATAACTCTACATGGCCCTCTGTGAGACAGCGCCAACCCATAGCACAGCCTACACTCATACCAGTCATGAATACACTAGAAGACCCCAAAGCATTTGCTACTCAGATTATACTGTGATTACACAAAGACCTGGCACACCAGGCCAAAGCCCTCATAGATGAACACCTAAACTATACCACCAGTCAGCCCACATGGAGAACCTCAGGTCTTAGCTATCACAGAATCTAGGGCACATCCCTTCATCCTCTCTCAAAAGGTGCCCACACCTGCTCATACAAGTCAGTATCCAGGCCAGGTGTGGTGGCCCATACCTGTAATCCCAGCACTTGGAGGGTTGAGGCAGGAGCCAATCACTGTGAGTTTGAGGCCTGCCTGGGCTACATAGCAAGACCGTGTCTCAAAAGTATTCACACTGTCACTGTGCACTCTGATAGGCAGTGTCTGTCAGAGAAAAGTCATTCTTTCCTTCTCTACCAGTGTCCCACACCAAACCAGGACTGGCATCACTTAAGCAGCTAACAGACGGTCCTCACCAGAAGCAGAGCTCATGAACACATTTCTGCTCAGCAAGCCATTTGATAGTTGGGGTGTTTAGATCACTGATCTGCCCCTGGAGGAACAGTCTAGGCTCTGTTCTAGCAGGAGACAGTTCATCGGGATGCAATTAACAGAGCCTACACAAGGGACTACTTGGTGTAGACTACATTACCTCAGAGGATACAAGGCTCATTCCACACACTGCCATGAAGCATGCCAGGAAGCAGCAGAACGGGAGTCATACCTGAACCATTGCTCAAAACACCATGAGAAGGGCCTACCCACTCAGACTTGACATTGATCATGGCTCAGCAAACCATGAGACAGCTCTCAGCCATAACCCATGCCACTACTTGCTCAGCAGACCATAACATGATAGTGGTCCCAGAATCAGGTAAAGCATCTCTCTACAGGGGAGCACCTTCCCTATGCCCCTATCCAACATGGGATAGGAGAGTGGTTACTTAGAACAAGATCTGTAAATATGCCATCCCTGAAGTAGCCTTTGAGATAGACGGTTCTTTTTCCCTTGGAACATGGCATTCATGTTCTTAGCTGCCCCAGAATAATGAGAGATTTGGGTCAATGCATGACCATACCACCATGAAGCATGCTTGAACCAAATTCCCAGACTAGCACATCTTTTCTGTCTTTCCATTCTTCATTCCTTTTCCATTACTTCCATCTGTAACTTTCTTCCTGTAACCTACTATATCACTTTCACCTTAAACCCCCAAGTGAACTCTATCTCTATTTATGTCAGAGCCCATTTTTTAGAAGAGCAGTTTTAAATCTTTGTCTCTACCTATTCACTTCCCATGTGCTCCTCTTCCCTGGCCTCTGTCATCATACCTCAGCTATGAAACCCCTTTCACGAGATTACCAGCTGCCAGATCCAAAGGTTGTTTCTCAAACCCTCATTACTGGACTTGTTGGGGATGGGACACGTTAGTCCCTCCTGCCTTTCTCAGGTTCCCAAACTTGGCTCCTGCTTCTCCCCTTCTCTAGACACCCCTTGTGCTGTACTGTTCCCAATGGATGCTGTGCTCCAGTCTCTGGAAGACTGACTGCACCTAAAGCCCCATGTTTCACGAAACTTGCAAGTAGCCTACGAATTCCAGTTAAACTATCTTTTCCCCCAGGAAGCCCGGGTTGATCCCTCTCATTGCAACCAGACTTGCCTCTCAGTCGGTGTGACCAGGTGTTCCAGGGTGTCCATCACTTCCGCTCCAGATCTTAGGTCTTCACAGGCAGAAAGTCCCTGTTGCTCACCCCAGAACCCCAAGACACGACAGGGTGCCTGGCTCTCAGCCAGGGCTCCATAAAAATGGGCACTTCTCCAGCAGGAGGCCTGCATCTTGGGAAGCACAGGGAGCAGCCAGGGAGCTTCACGTGAGATCCCTGAGCTCCGTGGACAGGCAGGAGAGGAGACCAGGCCTGCACAGTGCTGCGGAGAAGCTGTTGCAGAAGGCAGAAGGGGCTGTCAAATCAGGCCTGCTCTGAGCAAGCAAGTGGCAGCAAGGGCCACCCCTAATAACCCTGTAAGGGCTCAGTAAATGTGTGTTGAATCAGCTTAGCCATCATAAGAGGCATGAAGGGCCCTTGAATTTCTGCTGTTAGGAAGGCTAATTTAGCAGGCAGGAGAGAGGGAGGTTGCGTGGGCAGTTGGTAGGGAAAAGCACTCAGCTGCAGTGGAGCTGGCAGTGATGGTCCTATGGTTTGGGGTCAAGTGATGGCTTCTGGACACCGAGGGGAGCCAGACCCCTCCCTGGAGGCAGAACTGGAGCCCTCTCCATGGTGGTTGCTGAAGCCTATTCCATCTCAG
>PVJX010038198.1:0-16489 GCA_004027295.1 Dolichotis patagonum
TTGCTGTTTTTGTCAGATCGTGGAGCAGAGCTGTTAACAGTCTCACTGTTTGAATGTCTACTTTATATGTTTTAACTTTGTAATTTGAACAACTATTTCCAAGCAGTCAGTATGTTTTGTCAAGTATTATTTGTCAAGCAATAATTTCTTAGGTTTTTTTTGTTGTTGTTGTTTTCCTTTTTTCCTTGGAATACTGTATTGTCACTACCCTCAAAAAAAAAAAGAAGAAGAAGAAGAAGAAGAAGTGACGAGCAGAAAGAATCCCTCTGCCTTTGGGCAAGGCATAATTTCTACTTTCAATGTCAGAAACTCTTTTATGTGCTATAAAGCAAATTTGCAACTTTCCACAATTGCATAATGCAAATAAGTCTGTATCCACTCTTCAAGGAAAATGACCACTTTCCTGAACATCACTTTCCCATACTTTAGTTATTCACTGACTACTTTACTTTTACATTTTATTATTTTCCTGTAAAGGAATGTACTTCAGTCACATTGGCTATGTTGAGTTGGACTGGAAATGTCTAAAATCTGTTTCCGGATGCCTATCTATGTCTATGAGTTTTTGTGTTTCAGAGCACACAGATGTACTTGGCATCAAGTTTTAAATTAAAAAGCTAAAAATTTGACAGACTGTCAATTATGAGTTTAGGGTTTTATTTTTTTCCATGTGTAG
The DNA here is from genome assembly GCA_004027295.1 of Dolichotis patagonum. Classification (NCBI taxonomy): domain Eukaryota; kingdom Metazoa; phylum Chordata; class Mammalia; order Rodentia; family Caviidae; genus Dolichotis; species Dolichotis patagonum. The sequence goes on from PVJX010038198.1 coordinate 677, forward strand.
CAAAAAAAAGTGTGGGATAATGAGTTAGTGAGTAGTAGATTCATTTGCTCACATATTTTGCAAAGATTAGAGTTCATCATTCTTTGATGTACTATTGATTTAATGCATTGGAAGATACTTAAAATAGGTTCTTTATAACACCTAACCCAAAGAAGTTGTAGTTCTGACCTGTATATTTTATTGCTGTTTGTTTGGATAACCACTTTAGCAAATCAATAGAAACAAACAAAAAAATGGTATTTTGCAACTAGTAACTTCTCACTTGCTAAGTTTCCAGTGCATTGTGTAGTTGTGTCCAATGGAAACTTATCACTTACATTTAGAAGACCTGTGTAAAAACCTAAAACTATACAACAATAGTTTAGCTTTCAGGTTTCATCAAGATTTTTCTTTATGAAATGAGAGAATTGGAATTCCTAGAACAAGAGACTACAGTCTACAGTTCTGTAGTGAAAACACAGCAAATTATCAGAGACTTAATTATTTTAAACAATCCTAAAATAGTGAGCAAATCCTACTTATTTTGAGGTAGAAATCTTTCCCTTCTTTCTTCATACCAAATCACATTTTCTCTTTAAAGTAAAATGATTTTGAAATCTGGATATAAATTAGAAAAAAGACTCTTACTTTAAGTGAAACATTATTCACACTTTATATCTTGAACTGCCAGTGACAATTTGGACTCAGTTTTCAGGAAATAATTACCTAGCTTTTATGTCCTAGTTTTTCCTTTTTTAGCCTGGAATATACTGCAGTACATATTCTACTACCAGACAAATATCCATGAATTTTAGTCACATTTTCTCTTGATTAGTGAACAATGCAACACTTGGAATAGATGTTTAATATTTTCATGGCTGTTGGATAATTATCAGGATACCAAGCTTTTGATATTTTTAATGTCATGTCTTATTAATTCACCAAAAATCAACTAATAATAGTTTATTAGTAGTAGTACTTAACTGTAATCACTGATCCTGAGGTAAGAATTTCACCAGTACATACAAATACATTTATCACCGCCTAAAAATACGTTCTCATTATCTTAATAATAGGTAGCAAGACTTAATTTCATAAAATAAATTAATTAAAAGATTTCTCACCATCTTTTTTTCTTTCCTGGTCCAGCTTCAGTCCTTCTTGTGTTGCGGAAGGCAAGGATGACCATCGTTGCACTGCGTGCCCACGGGGATATGAAGGGCAGTACTGTGAAAGGTACCAGCGGTCCCCATGTACTGCGCCCCTGTAGGAAGAATTAGAATAGAAAATTGTGATTTTAGTAATGTCATTTCTCTCCTGTTCTCCAGTGGTTTAAATTAGATGTGTCCAAAGTTATTTTATCTTTTAGACTTTCTCCAAAGAACCTTACTTTCATCTCCTACTTAGGTTTTTGAGCATACCAAATTATTTCTCAATTCATTCTTGCTTTGGGATATATAGAAGGAGGTAGAGGGAAAGATAGATAGATTTCTCATTTTAGTTCATTGGAAAATATTGTCTGCTCACATGTCATTTTCCATAGCAGTATAGCCTCACTCCAGCAAGTATACGCATAATTCAGAATATAAGTGGAAAACAGTATTTTTAATTAATGCTACCCAAACAATAAAGTGTCTGTTACTCAGTTCATTTCTTAATGGGCAAGCAGTGTCATGTAAATGCTTCATTTTCTCATAAGAAATCACAAAACCTATAAAGCATGTATTTAACTGTTATTGAAGTCTAAATGCAATTCAAATAGTAAACTAAGGAATACAATTTTAGACTATTCACTAAGATTGTAACTGACGTCTTCCAGATACCTATTTTCTGCAAAATCAGTGTCCCAGATACTCATATTTGCCACCATCACTTTTAGTACCTCTGCAAGACAGGAAGTAACCACCTTAACCATGCACGTGACACACACATAATAACCTTAGCATAACGGGTTCAGCAGAACAGAAGTTTTGTAAAGATCCGAGGCCTTGATTCTGCCGTGTGGTCTGGCTTTCGTTTTTCTCGTGTGCAATACGAAGAAGACCCAGGGCTCCACCTACTAAACCATGACACTGTGACTGCGTTTGTAAGGGCTGTGTCTACACTGCCCGGCACCCATGTGGACATCTGTTCTCCAAAAGGAGCACGAGAAAGTGTAGACTACACCACCTTCCTCTGAGGGTTCATTGCCAGTGACGCAGGGGTGGCAGAGTGCTCAAAATCACTGTGTTCTGCCTAAGAGCAGAGTGTTATTTACACTTCACACTGCTCTTCCGAGTCAGGGTAAGACTGTGACATAACCTGAAATCCTGTCCTTACCTGGGTGCTTTATTTCTCATCCTACCTCACCTCTTAGGAGCTCCTGAAATTATGACTTTTTTTTGCAAAGATCAGCTAATGTTAATATTCATCTTCACCCTTTTCAGAATCTTTTGTTAACCAGAAATGGCTGTATTATGGTAATAGGAAAGTGATTATTGAGAATTAACTTTTATAAATTTAAATGCACTTTCCATAAGTTTGTAAGGTATACTTTCAAATAGAAACGTCTATCTAATAATCCTAAACACAATATCTGTTATTTGCTTATTATAACGATGCATTTGTAATGTCCATGCCAGCAGGTGTGGTACTCTGTACCTGTAATCCCAGCACTTGAAAGGTTGAGACAGGAGGAGCACCATGAGATCGTGGTCAGCCTGGGCTATGTAAACAAGTCCAAGGTCATTCTGAACTGCAGAGCCTGTCTCAAAAATAATCGATCGATCAATCAATCAATAATAAAAACCTCTGAAATGTCCAAAACAATAGAAATTAGCAGCAATTAAACAACTCACAACACAAAATCCAAAAACATTTTTATGTGCTTTGAAGATGCATGTATCACTTGGATGTAGCTTATAAATGATAAAGGTCTATCTAATTGAATGACCACCATGCCCTTTGGTATTTGTACTTAGGCACACATTACATCTGCCACTAAGATGGTAAGTCCAGCGAAACATCCCTGGACACCAAGGAGATCATCTGTAGTAAATTATAAATAAATAAATAAATAAATAAACAAACAAACAAATAAATAAATAAGTGGTACTATAGCAAGAACTGGAATTACCACATATCTTCAAAAGTATATGTAAGAAAAGACTGGAAGATAAGGCCCAGATGGCAAGTACAGAGCGAATACAGAAATGTGCTCTTTAGGTATCTGTTAGTGTTTAATCAATGAGAGCTGACAGTTCAAACAGCAGATAGATGAGCAGGATCATCCACTATCAAATGGGAATGATTTGAATGGTTTCTGCAATTCTTAAATGTTGCTATGGCTTTGCATTCATCTTCGCTAACATATAAGGAATCAGGTTATATTTCCTTGAAAAATTGCTTCTATTCAGCTAAATTAAACCAAAGGTCTGGGTTAAATTTTTATTGTAACCTTCCAGATAAATTTGTTCCACTCGTGAGAGCTTCTTAAATCATTTAAATCACCTTTGACCTTCCCACACTCGGCTCATATCTAAAACTGCTTAAATTTCTTGATTATCCCCATGACACAGAAACCCCTCCCCATACTTTATCTTCATTACTCTTGTAATAAACTCTTTGAAGATGTAATCAGTTTGAACCTGCTTAGGATACAGTCATTTTACCAACAAATATTAAAAGGTAATGTGAGGACTTAAGTAACATGTTTATTGAGAACTTGTGATGATTTTATATTAGAAAACTAACAGTCAAAAACAGGAATGTATAAAGACGAATGTGGCAAGTCACCTTCTCAGTGCTGGGCCTCTCTATCCAGCACAAAATGAACTTACTTTCCTAATCAGCTATGCGAATTTACAACCTCCCAGACTGCTAAAGACAGCCTAGGATTATCTAACCAATATTAATAACTTTTGGCTCCAACTTCAGACTGTCTCTTGACTTCTCAAACTTACTTGTTGAACAAAAATTTTGAATCTTGGTTATACTTATGAGTTATCATATATATATATATATAGAGAGAGAGAGAGAGAGAGAGAGAGAGAGAGAGAGAGACAGAGACAGAGAGACAGAGAGAGAGAGAGAGAGAGAGAGAGAGAGAGAGAACCTCTGATGAGGGACAGGAATTATTTTGAGAATTATGCAAGACAACTGATAATCTGGGATTCTCCTGACAAAGCGGAAACACAAGGCACTGCTAGCATCTTTATTTCCCCAGTGGCCAGTACCATGGCCCATGGTGACATATTCTTAGGTGAACAGATACTTGGGTAGGTAGAAGAGTCCATGAATGAACTGCATTTAGACTTCAACCAGTTGAATTTTCCTTTCTAATTTCTCAAGTTGATGGCACAGATTTTATTTGCATAATATTAACCCACTTTCCCAGACACATAATGAAAAATCCATCCTGAGGAAGATGTGGTAAGAAAGATGAATAGAATTAAATAGAGAATCTGAGTAGCTTATTATCATTGATTGTGCCTTTTTCTCCCTCATTTAGTAAAATTAATGGGTTGTATTGTTTGGTTATTTTGACCTCTAAAATGTGTGAATAGAGAAAAGCCCAGGACATATAATTTTATTCATCTCTAATTTTAAAAAGGCTTTTTGTAAAAGTTTATGGACTGAAACTACAGTGGGAAAACCAGAGGCAGGGCACTTCCAGTTATTTTTCCAAGTTTGGCTTTTGGTTGGTCCTGTATGGTGCTTACACCAAGAACCATTGCTATCGGCAAACATTTACAATCCATTCCATGATATAAAACACTAAATCGGAAAATTTAAGTAAAATTTGATATCTCAAAAACAGTTTCCTTAGTAAGTCTCTTACTGTAGTAAACTGCTACTACAAAATAATTTCTTTTGTTTCCATCAACAATGGCAATAACAAAATCTTAGAAATTTCCTGTTTCACAATATAAATTGGATCTTGCTTTTTGGTCAGTAGAGCATAAGATAGACTGCCTTATGTTTTATAGAGAAAGTTTCCATGTCCCGTAATCTAAAGGATCTGGATTCTTGATGACAGTTTGGTTTCATTGAAAACAAAACACAAGCACATGCACATGTACACACACACACACACACACACACACACACACGCATGCCCACACACGCACATGAACACACATGCACACAACCCACTAAGAGATGTGACTTGCTCTAACCTCCTTCACCTGGTCACTGTTTCCATGCAGGTGTGCTCCTGGCTACACTGGCAGTCCAAGCAGCCCCGGAGGCTCCTGCCAAGAATGTGAGTGTGACCCGTACGGCTCGCTGCCCGTGCCCTGTGACCGGGTCACGGGCCTCTGCATGTGCCGCCCAGGAGCCACGGGGCACAAGTGTGACGGCTGCCAGCCCGGCCATGCACGCGAGGGCGCAGAGTGTGTCTGTACGTACCCCTCACTAACAGCTTCGGTTCGGGGCCGCCTTCCTGCCTCATTCTCACCCCAGTGACTCACTGGTCTCCCGCCTTCCATGCTTTTCATCCTCCACACTGTCTTCCTGCCTTCTGCTGCTCACCTGCTGGTTTGTCTCCATCCTGCTGAGCCACGAACAGCTGAGAAAACCCTCAGCACGCTTTAGTCGGCTCTATAAAGACCCACCACAAAGCTCCTGAAGGAGAACTTTATCATTTATTTTATGTATTTACTGTTTTGTCCATCTTGAGCTTTGCCATTTTGCCTAAAAGTGGCATTGCCTTTTTGACAGATTAAAGATCCAACCACACTAAATTTTTTAGAATCCTCTTGACTTGCAATCAGCTGGGCAGGCATGTTAAGCCTTGAGTTACAACGGTCCTTTCTGTTCCCAGCTTTTACAGAAATCCATGAGGGTGTTGTTTTGTAACTTGCTCTTGAACTGCAAAACCTGGAACAGCAACAATGAACTAAATTTTTAAGTAATTTTTACTCACATACACAATGAAGGGAGTTTTTGCACTTTTCACTTTCTTTCTTTGTCTCTCTCTCCATCTGTCTTTTTACCCAGTGATGCCAGCATGAAACATAATGATATTAAATAAAATTCTTAAATCTTATATAAATTCCAATCTTAAATAGGTTATTTATAAATTTAAAGGGATGAACATTGTGTTGTGATATTCTATGTTGTAAGGAAGTTTATTTCCACACATTTTAATTCAGTATCTATTTTACCATGAGTATACATGTCAGTATTCACTTCTTATGTGTGTCTAAATATCAATAGCATTGCAACGAGAAGAATGCTTGCCTGTGTTCTGGTTTTCTGCCAGTTGCTTCAGAAGCTAAACCTGAACTTAAACCAACAAGTTAAGACTGGATATGTTTTGGAAGATAAGTTTTTAAAAATCTTTCTTTGTATTTTAATTCTCTTTAATAAAAATGTAGTATACTTAATATAAAAATAAATGTAAAGTAGAGGGAAGAGATTAAATATAAACATTACTCTTATCATGTTCAGTTATTGCTGTATAACTGTTTACTCTTTCTAGGTTTAATGACATTTTACTGATAATGGAAGTAGACTACCAAATACATTTCACAATTATTTGTTCGTGTTAAATTACGAACCTAGAAATAAATAACTAGATAATATAGAGCTACTCCTAATATAAACATTAGTCTAAATAATTCTTGAATTAGAAATCATCAATTTAGTTAAATATCAAGAAGTAAACTTTAAAAACAGTGTTAGTTACTTTTCTCTTGCTGGAACAAAATATCTGATGCCCAAAATTAAGGAAGGAAAGGTTTATTAGCTAACAGTTTGTGGAGGTTTCAGTCCATACGCAGCTGGCTGCAAGGCAGGGTGGCATGAGTGAGGGACAGTAGTTCATGGCAGCAGAACATAGCAAAAGCAACAAGAGAAAAATGAGGAGAGCAAGTCTGTTTTCCTCCCTTCTATCATAAGCAGCCTATCCCCACCCTAGGGTGGCTGTAGGACTCACACTATTGCCCTGCCCTCCTCTTGCACAGGCTGAGGATGTTTACAAAGTGAGGACCCTGGCCCCTGAGTCACTGCATTAAACTTCTAAACTTCTCAAATTGACACAATGTATCAGCCATTACAAAGGGTATGTTTAAGTTTAATAAACAAAAAACAGTAGCACATTACAGTCTTGCAGTGTTACATAATGGGATTGTCTTCTGACCATTTCTCTGGCATTCTTCCCCTCAAAAGTGGCTTCAAACTCTCTGTTTCTATTGATGATCAATACTTTACTTATATTTTAGATAAGTTTATCATACTGAGAAAATTTAACTCACTTTCTCCCCGTCACAAGGATTTCCAATCTCCATACATCCCATGTGACATTAAAAGAAGTGCTGACCCCACAATTACCAAGTTACAGGAACCCTTAAATGTTTGTTTGTACTACTGACGTGCCAGGGAGAAATGCCCTTGCACTTGCTGTATGTGGCTTCTCTTCCTTTATTGTGTCTTAGAAATTCAAATATTATTCTGGAATACAAATAATAGTAATTTACGCTTATGTGAAAAATGTTAAATCCTGTTTTTCTAAACAGTTTGTAATTTTATTGTGTAGATAGATGTTCCTTATGCTAATCTCCTTGGCTTCAGTGATTTCCACTTCTAGGAGATTTTTTCCTTCATTATTTCAACTCTAAGAACTATCACATAGAATATTTTTAGGCTTTTCTGTCTTCCTCAACTTTTTGAATTTCTATAGTCCTGCAAAAATATACTGTCGTTCTATTATGTTGCTCTTTGCCAGGACTCGGTTTCTACACCTGGTTTTGAAATGACTTATCAAAACAAGGTACAAGGAATGACAAAATTCTGGCTTATTGTTAATTCTCTTTGTAAGATGTTTCTATATCCTGGAGCAAAATTAGATCAAGGAATGAAAGAACAGGTTTACATGGTGGATCTCGAGGGCTTGTTTCATCACCTATGATCATAGGGCCCAGGAGTGTGAGCTGGGGAAGGAGGGCCCGGGAGAGCAGAGAATAGATTTATAGTAAGAGAAAGAGCTGGGGCTGCTTGTTAATACGGTTCCGACTGTTCGAAGTGAGATGCTTGCCTGGTAGTAGATACAAGTTAGCACTCAGATAGCTGAGTTACATGTATGGGAGCTAATGTTGCTCTTTTTAGTGAATTCTCTAAGAACCACAACTTAAATCAGCCTATATTGTGGGTTGTATTTTGTTCATGCCCAATAAATGGCCTATGCATATTCATTGCACCATCTTAGGTGAGCTTCCTATTTGTGGGAACAATCTATGTACTCACTGTACTGTTAGAATAATCCTCTCACCTAACAAAAGATAGAAAACCCTAATGAGGAGACTGGACTACAAAGAGCAAATACAGAAATCGCTTCCTTTGGCCAACTAACTTCCCAAAAGAGAGTAACACCTGCTTGCTAGTGAGCAAACGAGGGCTTTAATCGATCTAGAATGGAGATCCCTACAGGACACAGACCTGGTAGCTGTGATGTTTCCGTTGCTGAGATGATGAATTTACACAAATAACCTGCAGTAAAAAATAAATCTGCAGTAAAAAATATTTAGACCCAGAAGCACTCAGAGTCAGTCAACTGGTTAGTCCCAGCAAGGTTACCAGCTCCATCGACAGAGCCAGCATCTGAGCATAAGTAATCAGTCCCAGCCTACACCTTCCAGGCCTTCCCTAAGGCATTCCATGTCACACACAGGTTCACAGCAAGTCATTCAAAGGCTCACCTTGAAGGAATGCTTGCCATTTGCCAGGTGCTGTGTTGGTCACATCATATGCAGCTCTTTCACTTCTTGGTACATTATTATCACCACTGTGTGATAGGAAAACTGAATTCAGGGACTGTCCATCATGCTGTGCCTTGCTGAGTCCACCCAATGGTCCATGTGCTGGAGGCTTGGTCCCAAAGGTGGTGGAATAGGGAGGTGGTGGAAGTGAGACTTTGAGGGATGGGCTGAGATCCCTTGGGACCAAGCAAACATGCACACAGAGGAGATGGTGCAACCCTGCCCCTCTTCCCCTTCTCTTTGGCCCCCGTGATGGCTGTGCAGTTTGCTTCCTCGCATGCTTCCTGCCTTTCTCCCCCAGCACATGTCTAAGGGGCCAGAAGACAAGAGTTTGTCTGCTCTTGGACCAGAACCCACAGAACTGTGAGCTAAAATAAACCCTCTCTCTAAACTAATCACCTCAGACGTTTCCTCTAGTGACAGAATACTAATACTAATCACACTGTGAAGGGTCCCAGTGACTTTCCCACAGAGCCATGATTTGAACTTTCAAATCTTGGCAAATTTGTCTTGCAAATCTTATTTCCTTGATCTCTTTCCAGGCCTCCAATGTAAAATGCAGAAAGTCAACATGGTGCCCTCTGTATATTCAACATTAATGAAGTCAACCTTTTATTCATTTATTCCTTCTGGGCTTTGAATCCATTTTACCTTAGTGAAGAATAAAGATAAAATGGGTTAAAGGTTAACTGAAACGATGCATATAAGTGAAACATTGCACATATATAAACACAAATACTGAATCAAATTCAGTGTTTAGGTTCAATGTTGACCTTAGGTGAAAATTTGATTTGGACCTTGTTTAATTCAGTTTGTGAGCAGAATCATGGAAAGAATTAAGTTTGTGAACGGAGGGACCACCGTATATTCCTGCTAATTATGAAACTCTTCTATATTTTAAAAGATTATGGTATTTATGATGGGTGCTGACCTCAGAGACTGTCAAATAAGATTTTCCCCTTTGCAGAAACAAGAACACACTGTCCTAGAGCTTAGATTAACTTCACAGCCTTTTTTAAAAACAAAAATTCTTTGAGACAAATATACACTGTCTTCTTCCTTCACATATGTTGGTGAGTTCTGGTGGATATCATATTAGATTTCTCAAAGCAGAATTTCTACTTAGTAAGTGAAGTTACACAAATCCCTTCACCTCTTTCAGCAATCACCTGCACTTATGGAATTTGAGAATGAACAAGAAAGTCATTGTTTATTGAAGAGTGAAGTTTTGTGTTATGAAACACAATCTTTGGCTCTGTTTATGTTCTATTTACTTGTGACTCACAGTTAATGGAAAACATCTCAACTGATATTTAAGATGGGTTGAGAGAGGCCTTGTAAAATACATAACTCCTAGAGAATGAGATTTAAAATTAGTGACTATTGACAAGATGCTACTCCACAAAAAGTACCTGAAGTAACATTTTGTAAAAGTAAAGTTGATGTTGACTATCTTCAGTCACTCCATAGAAGGTATTTGAGATATATCAGTTTGTGTGGTTTACTGTCACACTTTATTTATAATATAATATATAAGATGATGTTGGCTTGCTAGTGTTGCAAAAACAATCATGAAGTGTCCTTGATTCTTATCTGAAGTGACACTATCAAGATTATTGTTCTCAATAGCCAGCTGCCTCCAAGGACCTTATCACAAGAATATGAAGGCCCTTAGTATCATAGAACATTGTTGATCCATTATGATCAGCAGTGATTAATAATAGTGGTTATTGTCTCTCATGCATAGGAGCAGGAACAAAATAATGGACCATTGCTATCACTGCAAAGAAACAGGATTTTCTGTTCTAAAAGATGATGCAAGCATGAGGTGATTCATCAGTCTATGTCTGTGTGTGGTCCCCTCCATCCCAGTGCCCTAAATATCACCCTGTCTGTACTTCCACTCCTTGCCCAAGTAAATTTCTACTCAACGGCCAATATGTCAACCATAGCTGTCCAGAACTCTGAGCCATGGTGTTTTGTTGAGATCTAGGTGTTCATCAGTCTATTAAAGCAACACCCATTCACCTGGTTTTTAGCTTCTCCTCATCTGATCCTTATGTTTCTCATCCCCGTAATGGTCCAGGCTACCACTGTGTGAAGCAGCAACCGTCCCTGCCTCTGGATCATTTTCTAGGTATTAAGGACCAACTTCAGTGGTTTGCATCCCACAGAGGAAGAGCTGTTTCATAAGGAAAATAAGTAGGTGCAAAGTTGATTTATCATATGGAGAAGGCTGGTCATGAGTGCCTATAAGCCAAGCTTTATTCTTAGGGTAAACTAGATTCTACTTCGATTTTCACTGTGTCTGTGCCCACAATGTTTGTAAGTCTCAAACACCAATAGAATCAAATGACTGTAAAGTTATAAGTCTTATAAGATAGTGTCACCCTCTATGTTTTATTCTGTGGCATCCTCAAAAGAGACAGATCCTAACGCAAGGAACCTTGCTGCTAGGAAGGAGCTGTGGGTTTGATCCTGGCCCATCATGTGTAAGACGTGTAACACTATATTAGATTAGTTTTGTAAACCTCATTTCATCAGCTGCAGCATGAAAGCAAAATTCTGCACACATGGCTGTGAGGTACCTGTATGTAACAGATGCTGACTGCTAAGTATACTTACCATCACTTCTGTTTTGTGGCCATTTTTGAAAGCCATGATATTGTGCTATTTCTCTCTTCCTGATGACATGTTTTCTTTATCTTAGGCTGAATGCCAGTTTTATGTAATTTTCTCTAATTCTAGATTATTTTAACTCACTGAAAACTACTTTTATAACCACCTTATATTTCCCTCTAAGTTCTCTTCATGCATTATTTATAGATTCATAAACATTTTAATTGTGACTTAAATTTCTCATCTGTAAAATGAGGACATTAACAGTATTAACCTCATAGAATTGCTGTGAACATTTGATAATGTAACGATGACAAAACACAATACATTGCACACCCTGCGTATTTGTGCGACTGGAAGCTTTTATCTCATTCTTTTTATTGTACTTCCAAATTTCAAGATTTCCATTTGGCTTTGAAAAGCAACACCATCTTCGAACTTTATTGAACTTGTTTTTCATATTTTTATATCTGGATTCCATTTGGTTCAAGTATTTCATTTATATGTTATATACATTATATATTACACAAATATATATTCCACAACTTGGTACGTGAACATATTTCTCAGCTTCAGGTAAAGCCTACAGAATACCTTTCCCTCTAGGCTATGAAATAATAGATATAAAATTCGTATTAATGAGTCTTAAATTTTTATGTATTTTCTTTATTCATAAATAATATAAATTTATATATTTTAGTAAATTCTAAATATATGCTGATCTAAAAACTTCTTCTTGAAAAGATCAAGAGAAAGACATATAAAGTTCAGAGCCAGAGAAATATTAATGGTATTCATCTAAAAGGGTTAATTTAAAATAGACATTTTATATTTTGCTAAAAATGGATGTTTACTCCTTTTCTCTCTAGTGGATTAGAGTAGATAATTTATATATCTTTACCTAAAATTGGTAAAAATGTTTGACCTTTTCAAAGTGTTCAGTGTACTCATTTAAGCCTCAGCTTTTTTGGTTTGAATGCAGTGTGTGAGTTTTTGTGACAGTAAGCCAGTAATTATTATGCATGGGGGACGCTAGTAGAAATGCAATATTTTGTACTAATTGCTAACAGAAAGATCTGTAATATTGGCTGCAGGATTTGCCCCTTACGTGGACTCAGCTATAACGATCTGAATTTAGTACTGCATTTGTTAATATTAGACACAAATTTATCCTGACACTTTTATAGGCAAAGCCTCGGAAACATTTAGTCATGTAAAATATAATCATTGTCTTGAAATATTTGCTTTTGCTCTCAAGCACTGTAGGCAACATCTTACTTTATAACCTTATCTGTACTGCTGAATTAGGAAAACAGTTTGGAGAAGTTATTTCGGGTCCTGATTATAAGAAAGGTGTTAATCTCCAGTGTACCCTTACCAAGGCGCAGTTGTTTACATAATGTAAATATTCCACGTCGCGTACACTCTTCAAATCTTCCTATCATTGTGAATTAAATCTGTTTTTCATTTGCATCCCATTTCCAATGTCTGTTGCCAGACACTTCAGACTTGAGGGCAAATACAAGTAGCTTGTGGTATAAGTCAGATATTTTGTGTCAGAATAAAATAGCACTCTATTATGTAAAGGGCACAATTCTTCCATAGGTTTACCTTATAACTGCATGAGCCAGGGTTGTATAGAAGCTTTGAAAAATATCCCACGGCTGTCATATTCATAAGTCTTTCTGACCAGTTCAGACAGATGTTAGTACATTACTTGGAGCATATTATAAAACTTACCTTTCACAGATGGAAATTTGCTTCAGCTTTGTTTCTCAAAAAGCAAATACAGAGACTCGAAGACATGAGATAATAATAGACCTTTGGACACAGAGACATAGAATGAAATGTACGAGCCCTTGAAAAAGCAATTAAATACATTTTCATTTCCACAACTGAAGATGAGGAACCAAAACAGATGGGCAGGAGGTAGAATAGATGAGCGAAAAATCAGTATTCATCATGGCTGTGGGCATTCTAGCTCAGGAATTTACTCTGCAGTGTATCACAGTAAATCAGATCTGGTTCTGCCATCCCATCACTAGTTTATTCTTGCATGAAGTAAAAACTGAGAAATCTGTGGATATTTCTGGAACCATCCAGTAAGGAGACCCTAGTCATATTGTTATCAATAAGCTGACTCAAAATCTTCTTGGAAATTAGTTGTTCATTGTATATCAATTAGAGATGGGCTATGAAAGGGCCCCTGAAGAACACATCACCCTGGAAAGCATGAGAAGCTATATTGTATGGTCAATTATCTTTCAAGATTTTGAAACTGAAAACTAAAAGAACAAATTACTCACTTACATTCTGAGAACATTTTCCAAATACACAGACTCACTGAGATCAAATAGAACTTGCTTAGGCTCAGTGATAAAGGAACACTTAACTTTTCCTTAGGTCTTAATAACAGTAGGAATTGGTTCATGTATTTGTTTTTAACTTAGGAATTGCAAGTTGAAAGTCGCAGACTTGGAACCATACTCAAACCATTCCTGCAGACTTTGGGAAGTGCATTGGCTTTCTGTTGTCATTCCAGAATTTAAAATGAGAACTATATACAGGATAGCTTCATAATGCTGGAGGCTGACAAACTGGAAGGGGTCAGTGACACAGGTCTTTGGTGGCCATGAGTTCCCTGACGGCCTCATTCATATGATAGAGACTCACTGGTAGCCAGTTGGGCTGGTCCTTTTTGTGTCATATTACCTCTCTCTCAAGGAGGCTAATCTGGGGTTGTACTCAAGAAGCAAAGTTCAAAGGCATGAAAACAAAAACTATGAAACCTTTGAGGCTGATGCGTAGATGTCAAAAAATGTCCCTCCATCTGTTGATCAGAGTGTGTTACAAAACCAGTCCATATTTGAGAAGAAGGAAGGTGAAATTCTCTCTTACAGGGAGCAGCAACAAAGATATTGTAGCTGTTTTGAATCTGTCCCATCAGTGAGCATTGCTGTGATCTGGTCAACAGCCTAGAGGTGTTGTGTCGCCCACATAATGTCTTTCACTTATTTTCTTCTTGCCCATCCCTCCTTCCCAGTGTTCCTTTCTGAAAAATGATATCCTCTAGCAGACATCACCACAGGCATCTTTATTCAGTCAGTCCCTGGCTCTCCACTTAGAAGATTGTTCTTTCTTTCTCTAATTCATTGTTTTCAACTTCTTACTTCACACCTTGTGCATCTGAGTGGTTCCCCATTTCCTGTGAAACATGTCACTCTGCTATCGCCTGTTTGGCCAGTACCTTGTCCAACTTTCTTCCATATCATGAACTTGAGCTCATGTCATCCTGAACTCCTGGCCTTTGCCACTCTTAGTCCAAAATATTTTCCTACTCTTCTTTCACAAAGATATTAACATACAAATATTTATTGGATGTTGCTTGCATTCAAGACAATTTCCTAGCAACTGTGACCAAGGTGTTTTAGGTCTTTTTCGAGTAAAGAGAAAACAATCTATAAATGTGTAGGTGAAGAAATAAGGTAGCCAGGACAAGCATGAGCGTTAATATAGTAAGAAAAAGGGGAGGCAGGACTGATCGGTAAGAGGTTCAGGCCACAGTGTCATCAGGGCTTTCCTGAGGGAGTCACACTTGAACGCTTGACCTGAACACCTGGGCGGAGGAAGAGGAAGAGCCGTTAGCAGAGGATACAGCAAGCAAAATGACCTCCTCCAAATCCTTCCTCTCTCTACCCTGACCATCCGCATCTCTTATTAATTGGCCCAGTGCTCCTAACCCGGGCTGCAAACCGAGTCAACTATGTGGAGTCTTTTTAAAATGCATACTGATGCCGGACCTCACCCCAGACCCATCAACGAGCATCTCAGGAACAGGGAAGGGGAAGGACCCAGGACCTGTATCTTAGAATCTGCATGTGATTCAGCGTGCAGCCAAAGTTGGGGATCACTGTCTCCACCCGACCTCTGCACACTTTCATGGAACCTTTCTCACTTGTGATTTACAAGATCTTGGCTATAGCCCAGGACAGCACATGTCTAGTGACCTCCCAGGCCATGCAGACTGCTGCCCTCGTGGGTCCCCACAGCATGGGGCACAGAGCAGGTGAGTCACCCTCATCAGGGAGACTGTATGCAAAGCACATTCTCAGGCCAAGAATCGGAAACTAGAGAGACAAGTCACCTTATGAGGCAGAAATCTGAGCTGCGGCCCAGTCCTGCGTGAGTCCTGAAAGTCCAGATGATTCTGAGGCCCAGGGTAGGTAAGAAACCAGACTGGATCTGAGTGTTTAGACACGGTCAATTTGGCACTTACGTGTATCCTGTGCGTACTTTCTGCAGTCGTTTCGTGTAGGTAGATCTGTTGGAGCTTGCATTGCACAAAGGTATGGAGCCTCCGTGCTCTTTTACTTGGTTTCTATGAAGCGCAGATTTTCTCCAACTCTGGTGGGAAGAGTCAGAGTCACAGCTCTAGTTCCAGACCCGTGGTCCCACCTGCAGAGCCTCTAGTTCACGC
>PVJX010038199.1:0-16390 GCA_004027295.1 Dolichotis patagonum
AAACAACCCAAATGCCCATGAACTACTTTTCTTAAGTAATTTGAGTTTTCTGATGGATTGTTTGGCCAGCATGTAAATATTCTGATTTCAAAACTGTAATATTATTGACAGTTCAATGTAGGAAAGAGTTGATGGATACAAGCTGAATTTTCCCAAGTGTGAATTTAAATTTTTAGGCTCTTGACTGTAAATTGGTGGTTTCTTTCATATATAACATTTGTGGCGTAACAAACAAACACTGGTGGCTTTAAGCGGTGATGGATAAAACCTCACTTGCTTAATTTAGTCACTTATTTGGTTCTGGCCTCTGTGAATTGTGGCCACATTCTCAGAGGAAATCCATGAGTCAAATCTAATGCATAAAATAAAATAAAAAGAGGTGACGATTCATGAGGAAATATATTATTCATTTTCAGGCAGGCCTCTAACTCTCCAGGGATCCTGCTGTGTAGTTCACGCGTACATTTGATTTCTAGAGAAGCTTGCGGTTAGGAATCCTGACTGTGGGGTGTGCCTTGAATCTAGGGTCCACTGCTGATTAGCTGTGTCCCTACCCCACCCCTCGGATAAAAAAGCTATTGAAATGGGCCCCTGAACAATTCGATCTCATTGAAATTGAGTCTGATCTTAATATTTGTTCAGCAGCCTTGTCTGGATTTTGATATTAAAAACTTCATAAGCGGCATCTGCCTCTTGAGTCCGATTTTATTTCAGCATCTATCAGCAGCCTGCTTGGGGCGGGGGCTCCGCAATCTCTATGGAACAAAAGAACGAAAGAATGAAGGAATGAGCAGCAGTGTGCTTCTAGCTACTGGTCCATGTTTACTCTCCGTGGGTTCTGCTGCTAAGGATCAGTTACTGGTATCCCAGACTGACAACCGGCCAGCAGTCTTTTCTCTAGACCTTGCCTGTGGTAATTAATTTTGGGGATAGGTATACACTTGGCCCTTTCCCTTCCCCTCTCTTCTTGCCCTTCCTTTTTCTCCCCCTTCTTCTCCTCCAAGATGGGTCATTTAAAGTTGATTCAGGTGCCAGATAATGAAAAGGAGAATTTAACAGGAGTGAATATGTTTTGATGAAAGGACATCTGGAGAGTTAGTCAGACGTGCTCGTGCCCTCGCCCTCTCCCCCTCCCCCTGTATCTCCATCTCTATCGCTGCCTCCTTCTCTTTCTCTCATTCTGCCTCCTGGATCCTCAACTCTTACTCGTCCTCTTTGCCTGCTTCATCAGATCTCCTGGTTCCAGAGCCAGGTCGGTGTTACGTTGACCGCTGGGCAGAACTGAGTCCCTTTCCTAACTCTGCTAAGGTGGGGAAAATCTCTTTCCCTAGGGTTCGGCAAAATAATTTTGGTGGAATACCAAGAGGAAAATTACACGTGCTTGTAAAAGCTATAGATGCACGATTCATGGATGTATTAATTAGGGTATCAAAGATTAGTGGCGAGCGCCTACTATATGTCAGACTCTATTCTAAGTGTGTGAGCTTTCTTCAAGAAGCACATACCAAGGAAAGGTTAAATGTGAAGGAAATGGCGTGAGGGAAACAACTTTGAACAGTAAACGAGGAAGCAGGTGTGGACCAGGAGAACCTTTGCACGTCGCGCTGGCCTGACACGGGGAAGGGAAGGGAGAGACTCAGAGCACAGCCCAGTCCTGGGAAAGCCTAACTGGCCGATGGACGTGGTGATGTCTGACATGCCCACGGTGTAGACCCACAGCAGCACGCCCGCGAGGCCCAGCGCCTGGCTGGAGGCTGTGCGAGGGCCCTCAGCCTTCCGGGGCAGCGGCAGAGACAGTCGGTCCACCGTGCGCCCGCAGCGAGCTCCCCCAAAGGGAGGTCGCCGGGCACCTCCGCGGCCAGCACTAGGCAGGCCTTGCAAAAGCGTCTGAGCACTTCCTAACTCCTGGAGGTGGCTGTTTGCAGTCCCGCACTAGACCTGGGTGGTGTCAACACCAACGATGCCCTTCCCCCAGAACGCTGGTCCTCAGGGTGTCCTCCCTGCGACAGGCCCCCCCAGCTCTGCCGCTCACCGCCTCCAGCACTCTGGCTTCACCGATTCCGCCCGCTTAGCCCCCGCGCCGACTTCCAGCCCCCGGCCTGGCCTCGCCCAGGTCGGGGCCTGGCTCAGGGTTCCGCCCACGCACACCATCCCTTCCCTCCCGGGACTCCTCGGCTTCCTCGGCTCCTTGTTGCTTTATCACCTCTTTAAGAAAACCCCTGCTGTCCCTGGTGCAGCTCTGCGCCTGGTCCTGGTCCGCTCAAGTCTGAGCGCTGCAACAACACGCCTGCTCAGCTTGTGCTGCCGGTCACGCGCTTCCCCTGGGTCCCCGGCAACCCGGTCTTACAGGAGAGGGGACTCCCCAGGCTCGGCCGGGGATCCCCACAAGAAGCCAGCCGCGCTTGAGCCTAAGTTTAGATGCAGCCTGGCGTTGGCGCAGCGCAGCGCTCTCCAGGTCTCTGAGTCCGGACTTAGGCTGAGCCTGCTGCGGGCAGCCCTGCTGCGGGCAGCCCTGCTGTGGGCAGCGGAGCGACTCCAGCCGTAGACGCAAGCTTCGAGGACAGAGGCAGGGGGTGCTGACGTCGAAACTCCCTTCAATTCCGGCCCCCGCATATTTGTGGGTCCCCTCTGCAGCATATTAGCCCTCCCCGCACACATACCATGGGGAAAGCCGATAGTCCTGCCCCTCCTTTTACCACACTAAGCACGCAGGAAGCACCTATATTTTGCAGAAGAACACCTCTGACCGGCAGTTAGCTGTCAAGTAGCGCTGGCCAGCGTCCCCAGGCCCTGAGAACATTCGGCCTCCTCAACCTGCAGGGTCATCCCGGACAGCGCCTCCTGTGTGCCAAGGTGGAGGCCCATGAGTCTCCTTCTCCTCTCCCGATGGTCCCTTAAGTCCATTTAGAATCCTGTGATTTCCGTTCGATTCTTCCAGTACGGTAGCTGTCCAGAAAAAAAATATTTCTGCAGAGATCTGTATTCATAGATGCAGTGTCCATACTCCTTCCGTTTCTCAAGAACTTTTCATTGACTTTTCCACGGGCCGGCTCTGCTGGAGACGCAGTGATGAGGAAGACGCAGTCGCCTTCCTCAAGGACTGCAATCTGCTGGGGAAACGTGTATGAAAAGGGAAAAAAACCACAATAGAGTCAGGTATAATTTAAAATAAAAGTTTGGCAACTGTGACAGACTTAGAAGCAGAACTCTTTAAGCAAGATAAAAGGTTGTTTCTGACTTGTAATAGTCTGGGCGAAAGGAGAGCAGGGCAGACAGGGTGGCTTCGGGCGTCGGTGTATCATTGTTTAGCCATCAGCCACGTGGTCCAACACGGGTGCCTGGCACTGTGGCACTTCAGCTCTCAGTACGGGAAGGGGCTGAGTGGTGATGCTCGCGTTTCATTAGTGAGGTCTTCATGTCTTCACCACAGCTAAGGCAGCTGCGTACCACCTCAGGGTGCTATTTTTCCGTGCTGGGCAGTGGTTTTTAGCTGGGGACTGGTCCCCTTCCCTGCGGAGGTGCTGGATATTTGGGTTGGGGGTTGTGACAGATGAGAAAGGAGGCATTACTTGGAGGAGTGAGTAGAGGCCAGGGATGCCAAACATCCTACCGTCTGCAGGAAGAATTATCCAACTCAAAAGGTTAACAGAGTCAAGACTGACAAACCTTGGTGCAGAGACACAGAAAATGGGGACGGGGAAGTAAGCAAACTCCTATGTGCGTGCAGTCAGTCAGCGCCTCAGAGGAGATTTCCCGGCTCCTTTTGTGAGTTGTGGTTCAAGGATCCACTAAATACAGTGCTGTGTGTACAGTACTGCAGTGATGAGGACGGGGAAGCATCTCTAACTCAGCCTCGTGGGAGGGTGGGCGAGCAAAGTCAGGGAGGGTGTTTGTGCAGTGAAATCGAAGCTGCCTCTGGGTGTGTCTGCTCCGTGACTCAGCGCTGGCACAGAAAGCTGACAGTTGAACCAAGAAGGATGATTAGGAATGTGTCAAGCCGCAGAGGTCTGAGAAAGGCCTCCCAAGCAAGGGCTGGGGTCATTACACTGCAGCAGCATAGAAATACTGAGTGTAAGAATGTGGCAGAATAAGAGAACTTCCAGTACAACAAGCAATTGTCTTGGTGTTTTAGCAAATAACTTAGGAAGCTGAAAATGTTGCAAGTGCTTGACTGATTGTTCAGGACATCAGATGCCACAAAAGCAGCCTAATTTAGTTCTGATACAATGGACAGTCTGTAACATTCTGAGCCCATGGGCAGAGCTGCACACAGAGAGATCTTTCCAGCAGTAATTAGCAGGGATGTGAATGAAGATTTGGAGGGATTCCAACAAGAAACGGGAGACCCGTAAAGAGACTAATGCAATACTAGGTGAGAAAAAAAATCTCTCTATATACAAATATAAACCCTTTGCTTGTAAAGCCATAGGTTTTAGAACTCGTGAGTCTTCAAGTTTCAGAGGAGTCCCTGAATGGAGTTTTCTAGAACATGATCTGTGTATATAAATGTGCAGCTCTCTAGTCTATGAAAAGATACTTTCCCCAAATATCAACCACACATTATGACAATAAAAACCATCCGAATCACACGCTGCTTCATACTTTATTAGCAATAATGATGTTTCTTCCACTTATTAATATTTATGAATTGGCTTCTCTTGCTGGATTTTCAGAACATTGTCTCTTCCACATAGCGCATAAAGACCTGATCCTGCAAGATGACCTTTCAAATAACTTTTTATTCATATGATAATGTAACACATTCTTATTTCTATTGTGCATTTAATTCTAGGCTAACTTAGCCTCTCAAAATTGCCATTTATACCCACAGAGGTCTTTAAAGACTATCACATGAATTTTCTTTTCTTGTTTTTCAAATTCGTACTGTTGTTTTCTATTATGAAACCCAATTACATACACAAAGACATGGTCCCCTGAGACGTTTTTTACTTAATGAGGGCTACAGTGTTTATTTATGCTAATTGAGCCTTCAGGACATACGTGGGACGCAGTCTGCGGATGGCTGCTTCTACTCGGTTCGCATACATCAGTGATTCCATTCCTAGTGAGGTATTATAATGCAAACTAGGTTTTACACTGGAGTCTTTAATAAAAATAGGAATAATCCTATGATACCACAAAATAAGCATATTGGACTAAACAACCTCGGTATCACTGAGGAATTTACATTTTAACAGTAAGGAAATTATCAATAACCCCTCACAGCCTAAGGTAACTTCTGTTCTTATCAAATATGAATAACTCCCCCCCCAGCCTGATAGGGTTGGGTTGGGGGGGGCTTTTTTATCCCTACAATAGGCATAAATTAAGTAGTCAACTCAGTGTTTATCAGGATGACAACACATCTCAAGGTTTTAGAATGCTTGCTTTATTGGTTGATTGATGAGGTGCTGGGGCCTTGTGCCTACAAGGCAAGAGCTCTGCCACCATGCTGCAGCCCCAGCCCTAGATGCTTTATTTCTGTCCCCATCACCTTGTTAGTACTCCCAAGAGCCCCTATGGATGGTGTCAGGTTCCAATTCTCTAGCTGGGAAACGGGCCCAGAAAGGCTGGGTGATCTGCCCCAGGCCATTTGCCTCTCCAGCAGGGCACCAGGAAATGAATGCAGGTGTTCTAGGTGGAGGCCCCACTCTTTCTACACGTTGCCCCTGTCACACACCAAGATCTACTGTTCACCCAACTTTCCTAGGAATGTCTAGACCCAGTAAAAGGTGGTAACTGCCCTTCAGCTAGGAGACGATGTGTAAGCCGCAGCGAGTGATGTCAACTGCTTTTAAGCAAATAATAAAATCCACAGAGACACTGAAGTCAGAGACAGAAGTTAAGTGACCAAGTCATAGCCAGTTAGTGGTTTCGTACTAAAGCATACTACATGTAGTAAAATGTACTCTGCTCATTTTTATGTTCTTAACTGTTTTATAGCCAGGGACCACGGCACACGGCTGTAATACCAGCTACTCAGGAAGATGAAGCAGGAGAATCACAAGTTTGAGGCCAGCCTGGGCAGCATACAAAAACAAAACGAACAGTGTATTCTATACGTGTGTGTGCATGCCTTGCCCCTTTGCAATATGCACAAAACAAGAGTGAAATTTCCCAAAGAGGCAGAGTTTGAATACTGTCTTTCAAAGAAAGGTTGGAAATATAAATAAACAAGTGACAGAATACATATAAAAAAGATAATATACTGGATGTGGTGGCACACACCTATAACCCTAGCCCTTGGGAGGCTGAGGCAGGAGGATGGTTTTAAGTTCAAGGTCAGTCTGGGCCACAAGTGAACTGAAGGCCACCCTGAACTACACAGCAGGGACCTGTCCCAAAACAAACAAACAAAAAAGGCCCAGTAGAATTCTTACCATCTCTAATTTGCTTTTCGAAGAGGTCACATAATTTTTGCATGGATAGTTTGAAATTTAATTCTAGGATCTGGGGGTATTAAAGGAATATGAAAGTTCATGTTTCCTTAGCCCCTGGGCAGGGTCTATTGTCTCTCAGCTGTATCCCCCAGGGCAAGTCCTTTGACACGCTCAGTTTTGGACATGATGTGTTGATTTTCATATCTGTCTCTTCCATTAGTCTGCTCCCTGCTGGAGAATCTTGCCTGCCTGCTGCATAGCGGGTGTATGCATGTGGGGGAAATGCGTTGAGATGACTCTGGTACGTGACAAACTCAGTTCAGAGCCAAGCGCCAGGGCGACCTCAGTTGCCCAGATAATTTTCAGCCACTGAAAATAATGAGAAGTATGTTATTTTTATTAAATATTTTGCTGGTTTGATGGCAACTTTTTCTCCCCCCTAGAGCCAAGCGTGTGGGAATTAATGACCCACTGGGTAGAGTTCAGTGGCTGAAATGCTTTGTAACACCACAGAGAAGTGTGCATTGACTTAACCACACATCCTACCCCGACACCTCTTGGCCAGTGTCATCTGTCCTGCCAGGAACTGGTAAAACATGCGGCTGAGTAACTTAACACACGTCGCCTACCGCAGCGGGATGCTAATTAGGAGAGAGACACAGGCGAATGAGAGACACCCATGAAACTGTCTGTGGGCCAGTCACTAGAGATGGACTAATTGGTTCCTGATCTCATAAAATTTATATAGTATTTCATACTCCATGGAGAGGAGAGACGGGAATTGCGATAGGTGTGATAGAATGCAACGTGGGGAAGAAAGCAACTGATCAGCCTAGAGCAACCTATAATCCCATGTGCTCGGGAGGCTGAGGCAGGAGGATCATAAGTCTGAGGCCAGCTGGGGCACCTTGAAACCCTGTCTCAGCAATAAACTTAAAAAGGTTCAGCTCTTGCCTAGCATGCGTGAGACCCTGGGTTCAGTCCCCAGTGCCCCCCACTTGCACCCCACGACTCACTCTGCTTCACTCTGAAAGGGAAAGCTCTGAAGAAAAAGAAAATTTAAACTCAGCCGTGGAACCTGGGCGAGGGGCAGGGGAAGATCTCCTCTGTTAGTGGAGCTGTCACAATGGGCTGGGCTGCTGATAGCAGAAAATCCAACTTCAAAAACAAGGAGAGGCCTGAGCTCAAACAAGAAACCCAGAGCGAAGATGGCAGAGAACTGCTTCCTTCAGGGCCTCAGCAGCTCGGCTCACCCTCACCTTTCCGCCCTGCTGGCCTTGCCCGGTCGTGACAGTGGTCAAAGGGACGAGGAGGGCGGTGGTCTCTTCCTGGGTCCCCCAGTATGGAAATCTCTCTGAGGAGCTTCCCACAGACCCCTGTCGGTTGCACTGGCTGAAATCATGCTGGAGCCCTGACGACCCGAACCCAGGCAGAACAGCGTCATTTTAAAACCAGACGCTCAGTCTATACGGAGACCATCAGCTAGAACAAATAACCTAGAAATGGTGAACGCACCAGGAAACGGGTCTCGTGCAGTAGGCGTCCTTGTGTGTAGCACACACTCGCACAATCAGTGCAGCCCTGCTTGGTTTTCTTTCTAATTGAGGAAGGAAGTCAGGAAATAAAACAGGACAGCGTTGATTCGATCACGTGCTTATTCTGTGAGAGACTATGATCACTGAGTCGTGAATCCATCAAGGACAGGACTCTTTCTGAAAAGGGAAAGAAAGAAGAAACAGGAACAAAAAGGGAAACCTGTGACTGTTTTCCTTTTTCTTTTTTAGTTCAAACTCTTCCAAGGCTGTCTTTGTAGCTGCGTTAGAAAATAGCCCCCTCTTGTGTAAGTCAGCTAATTGGAAAAATGAAGCAAACGTTAACGGAGTGCGTAGGAAGAGGCGGCGGGAAACCAGGAGTAGGCTGCCCCCTTCAGGAAGATAGTGGTGTTACACTTCTTGTGTTAACTTTGGTGTCACAAACAATACACCACTCCCAGTGGCCCGTTTGACTATGATTGTTGACTCTGATTCCCAAGACATATTTATAGTTGATCTGTCCTGTAGGAAAATTATTTTTTAAAACTTCCGTTACATGGTTTCTACCTT
Organism: Dolichotis patagonum; assembly: GCA_004027295.1. Taxonomy (NCBI): domain Eukaryota; kingdom Metazoa; phylum Chordata; class Mammalia; order Rodentia; family Caviidae; genus Dolichotis; species Dolichotis patagonum. Next base: position 8,483 of record PVJX010038199.1, read on the forward strand.
TTCTATGCATTTATTCTTGATGTTTATAATATGCATAAGATGAAAGCCGTATTAAGATTTTTAACCTAATTTTTTGCAAATGTTATCAATTATAATAAGATAGATAATGGAGGTAACCTTTCTGGAATATTTAGAAATACAAACGAAGCAGGAAATTAGGTAACTAAAAATCACTGAACAGTTTCGAATCAACTGCCTTGAATATTTTCTCCAAATCTCACGTACTATATGAAGTTATGGCATAGCTATGAATTATTATTTTAGGTAACTACAACAGATTGTAGAAAGCATGAAGGCTTTAGGTCTGAAAATAAAAAAGGAAACCTTAGCAAAAAAATACAGATCTTAGTTTACCTTTAATATCTAGAAAAATACCAAGGCAAATTGCTGGTCAGCTCGTTGGTATTCATCTCCTGCACTATGCAGAGTGATGGTTTTTAAAGTGAAGATAACTTTGTACATACAAAAGTACACAAATTTAATTTAAAATTAAAATAAAAACTTAAAGTGAACTGAAATGAAGATGAACTGTTTGTTAATTCAATCCACTGGAACAGCAGTTCTGATTAGTAGCTCTAATAGTTATCGGGGACTTGCTAGGAGCCAGCCAAGAGCAGAGCACTCTCTGTAATACTGCATTTAATGCTGTTGCTACATAATTTACATCACAGTTAAAAACACTAAAGCTGAAAAAGTGTAAGTGATACGGCCAAGGCCAAGTCATGGAGAAAGATTTCAAACTCAGAAACGGCTCACAGCCACTTCTTTAGAAAAACGTTTACTGTGTGTTTTCAGTACTCTGTGATATTGACCATCCCTCAGGGAATTGGTGCACACTCGTACCTTATCTTCATCCCTTTCCATCCCCATTCCTAACCCTCTGCCTTTCCTCTTTTCCTTGGATCCCTGCCCATCTCCAAAAAGTCTGACTTTATTTGATTTGATTTTTCAATTTATTCATGTTTTGGGTTTCACATATAAGGGAAATAATGCAGTATTTCCCTTATACACAGTTCCGTGTCTGACCTATGTCACTTATTGTAAGTGACATAAGATGCCAACGTCTTAACCATTGTTTCATGGGAGGCAGGACCAATATCCCCAGACTCAAATCCTCCAAGCCCCTGCACTTTGAGTCACGTCAGATTGGCCGGAGGGGTTCGCTCGCTCGTGAGGGCTGCGTGGCGCACTCTCGGGCTGGATGTCAGCCCCACACTGTTTCCTCAAGGTGTGGCTGTTCAGGAAGCCCCTCAGGGTCAGGCAAAGAAGCTGAAGTCACAGGGGCAAGACGGGATCTGCTGACTGCAGGAGAGAAGGGAAAGGCTTCGGTTTGGGAAGAACCCTCAGCCTCCTCTAAAGAAGAGGACTTAGGATTTCTTATGAATTCTCTTTCAGTTTAAAGTTAGATGATAATTGCAGTCTTTTTGTTTTGTTTTGCTCTGTTTTATTCTGAGACAGAGTCTTGAAATGTAGCCCAGGTTTAGCCTTAAACTTGCCGTGTAGCCCAGGCTGACCTCAAACTAGTAGCCTCCTGCCTCAGCCTCCTGCGTGCTGGGGTTACAGGTGACAGCTCCTGTGCCCAGCTTGATAATCATGCTCTCCAGCACCAGGAGTCAGACTGTCTTCTGGTTGGGTTCAGCCAATCTCTTTGCTTTTAGATCTGGTTAGGGGAGGAACAGAGCAGTCCGTTCTCATCTGGACCAATTCGTGGGAAACTCATCCTGATCTCAGCTCATCCCCAAGTCCCATCCCAGGTTCTGAAGCTTCCCTAACTGCCCCGCCAAAGGCTCTTCCGCACATAACAGGCTCAATGGCTGGAGGAAGCCACTCAAAGAAGCCTTCAGTTATAAAAAGGAGCAAGCGAGATGGAGGAGGAAGAGGGTACAGGTGGACGGAGCAGTGTGTGCAGGAGTTGTTAGCAGCTGGACTCGGCTGCACGGCAGGAAAGCGGTCAGTCAAAGCCTGATTTGAGGTTTTGAGTGCTGGTCCCACCTGTCATTAGCTGGGTGAGTGTACACTGCACCTCTCTGTATGCGCACCTGGGGGTGGGTGTTAAAAGGTGAAAGTAATTGCAGTGTGTGAAGTACTTAGAAGAGTACCTAGTATGTAAGAGTGCTCAGTAAACACACACTCCTGTGTCCTACCGCTGTGGGTGGTGAGAGAGGCAAGGGGCCACTTCAAAGGCAGAGAGTTAAAACTTTACGCCTAAGTTTATGGAGCTCTATTAGAGGTTTGCGTGCCGCAGGGTGGGATGGGGTGGGGTGGGGGTGGGTGTGTGCCGCTTGAAGTTTAGAAAGGCCATTCCAGCAGGGCGGACTCAGTAAGAGGGTGGGCTGAGCAGGAACAAACTGAAGGCAGGAAGACCAGGGAGGGGGCGATGGCAGGAACCCCAGATGGGAAGAGGTGGGAACTTAAACTAAGTCAGGGCTGGGAGCCCTGGAGAGGAGAGGGATAACAAGCAAGGTGAGTGGGTAGAATCCACAAGACTGGGCACCTGGGCCTCAGTTGCCAGGCCTGTGCAAGTGGGTAGATGAGGACACCAGTCACTGTGCAGGGGACATTGGGAAGAGTGGGTTTGGAGGGATAAGGTTGGGTTTTTTCAGTGTCTTTGGTATTGGACACACAGAACTTGGAGACAGGAGCCAAGCGCTGAGCGTAGTAGGATAATTGGGCAGGTAGGGGTGGCACATCAGCGGGACATCAGAACCCTTTGAGTAAACAAAAAAGCCTGGAATGTTTATCAGGGAGGGGGCGCTGTTTATACTGCTGTTTATGTTTATACTGCCGGGCTGGAGAACAACTCTCTTTTGTTATCTAAGATGCTATAATAGATATTAAGATTATAAAGACAAAGTCCTGTGTAGATGATGAAGTCCTAGTTGGTGATTCAAGAATGTTACCATCTGCGTCAGACAGTCGTGGCTGAAACAGACACCGCTGAAATCAAAGATGCACAATTCGTGGGTAGGCTGCAGTTTGAGGATTTTGGTAACTTTTTCCTTTGCAATGTCTGTCTTTGGCCAAAGGTGTGTGTCTGGGCGTTAGGACTAATCCGTGTCAATGTGTAATATGTTTTTAGTTTTACACTTGCAGGTGCTTGAAAATGTTTCTCTAACGCTACCATTTTTCAATGTTTCTGCCTAGGTATCTCTGACGAATACATAACACCCATGTTTAGCTTTTATAAAAGTGTTGGAGAGTTGAAAATGACCCAAGAAGAGTATGCCCTGCTCACGGCCATTGTTATCCTGTCTCCAGGTAATGTCAATGCTGCGTTTTTGTTTTTATGCTGTTTTTCCTCCGTACAATAGTAATATTACTTGTTAAAGAAAATCTGGAAAATGCAGAAAGATACAGAAAAGTAAAGAGGCCTAAATTATGCCGTTTGAATTGAGCCATGATTAACTTGTCAGTGACTGGCACAGACTTCACCTCAGCGTTCAGTAAACACACAGAGAATTTGGTCGTGTGCTGAGACTGGGGTGATGTAGCACTCAGGTCACACAGAGCCCACATGCTAGAAGGGTAGATGCTAACAAACGAAGAAGCAAAAATATTCAAAAGATGTCAAATGCTACAAAAACATACTGATAAGAAAATAAGGAAGGAAAGTGGTGGGAGGAGGATTTTGTTTTGTTTTGTCTTTGAGACAGGGTCTTGCTATGATGGCTGGCCAGGCTGGCCTTGAACTCATTTATGAAGCCGAGGCTGGCCTTGGACTCCTGCCTCAGTCTCCCAAGTGGTGGGGTGACAGGTATGCGCCACCGCACCCGGCTAGGAGGAAGGTGTTTTAATTAGTGGTCAAGGAAGGTTTTCTAAGTGGTGGCCATCCATGAGGTTATGTATTTTATGACATAATAGAACACACTATGTCTTTTTAAAAAACTTACATTTCTTCAGAAGTCTTTTCACAAGTCTTGAAAATTTATATTGAAAAAACACTCGTGATGCATAGATATATGTGTGTGCATATTAATTCATCAAATCGAGTACAATTGGTATGTTTTAAACACGCAGTTGTAAACGTCCTTTCAAAGAAAGTCGACACTACTGTAATTATCCCAGGTTAATGCTTTTCCACTTCTTTGTCCCTTTACGTAAATCCGCGAAACAGACCGGCAGTACATAAAGGACAGAGAGGCGGTGGAGAAGCTCCAGGAGCCGCTGCTGGACGTGCTGCAGAAGCTGTGCAAGATTCACCAGCCCGAGAACCCTCAGCACTTCGCCTGCCTGCTGGGGCGCCTGACGGAGCTGCGCACCTTCAACCACCACCACGCCGAGATGCTCATGTCCTGGAGAGTGAACGACCACAAGTTCACCCCGCTGCTCTGCGAGGTCTGGGACGTGCAGTGAGGAGCCCAGCCCCAGGCCCAGCTCCTTCGTCCCCCTGTGATAGAAACCTGATGTCTGACTTGGCTGTATTTCGTTTGTGCCTGGTGTCACTCGAGAATCCTGATGCAACTGATGTAGTAATCATGTAACTTCTCCAGCTGTAAATAGGGGAGTACATGGAATTACCTTCCCTCCTCCCTGCTTCCCAAGGCTTCAGGGAGTGCTGTATGCTACCTGGCATGCCCTTTGTGCCTCATGAAATTGTTACTTCAGTCCTAGCAGCAGACCTGGCAAAGCCCCGTCTGTGTTTCATCTTACCACTTTGCATATATTTTATTAAAGCGTTGTGTTCAATTTTGTCAATAAACTGAGTGCGGTGGCAACACGCTTTTCTTTGGGGATGAAATTTGACAAATATTTCTTTAAGTGATGAAAGACATCCTTACTGAGCCTGGGGGCTGGGGACGATGACACAAAGATAAACATAATGGCACTTTCTCATCCCTAGTGAGGCCATGGGAAATACAAGATTCATTCATCCGTAATGGCCCTCTGATCATTCCAATTGCTTTGAAATTCAAAGAGAATAGCATGCATAAAAGCTAATAATTTTCACATAAAATATTCCCACAAGCAATCCCTGTCTCCGTACTTGGGGTCTAGGGCGAGCATCTATAAGTCAAGAGGGTGCAGATAACTACAGTGATGGGAAAGTCCCTCATCTCTTTTAAAAATGCTCATTATGGCTTTGGTGCATACAATTAATTATGTTTAAATTTATTTTGTTTTGCTATTCGAAAATACTCCCACAGCTGAGGACGCAGCTGTGGAATACTTCCTCCAAAGCATAAATGAGTTCATTTCCTTCCCCTATTGTTCTGCGGCTACATTCTTCTCCCCACCATCCTTTGGCAAAGACAATAAAACACCTTCTATAAGTAATGGGCTTGTATCTCCCTTTCTCCCGGAGTCAGCTAAAAAGGAGCTTGCTTAGCAAGCAGAGTTGCCTGTGTGTGTGTGTTTGTATTAAAACACTAAAACAATACTGGAGTTCTAAAAATAATTAGCCATTGGAAAAAGGAGTGACTTGGGGCTAGCATCGGTTGGATTTTATTTGGTAGAAAACAGTGGCTTGGCGACCCCTGGGCCTCCAATTCAGGATTCTTTTGCTAAACTCTCGTGGGGGTCAGGAAGATGATAAGGACCCAGAAGCGGCCTGGAAGGGGTTCCGAGGGGAGAGGAGGAAAATGCTGTGGGCTTCCTCAGGACCCAGGGACATCTCACAGAGGAGGTGGCATTCGCCTGCGCTCCACAGCCCTGGGGTCCAAGCTGCAGGAGGGCAGAGCAGACACAGGAAGCTCCAGTGGCAGCCTCCGCTCAGGACCCGAAGCGATTCCAGAGGGAGGCGGGAGGCGAGGCGGCTGCTGCCCGAGGCTCCGGAGGTACCAGCCTCACCGCTTAAAGGGAGTTAGCTGATGAATGCAAAGTGGACGGGAATGTGCAGACCCGCCTCAAGAGGGGTGGTGAGGAACGGAAGTAAATGTCCACATGTCTGAACGGGAAGACGGGTTTGGAGGGACCCAGGGCGGTTGGAGTCTCCAGACCACAAGCTCTGGCAGGGGAAGTGGTGGGCAGTGGGAGCTGACGGGCAGCGCAGACAGGGCTGGAAGCTTAGTCCTGCGAGCTGGGTTTATTCGGGTGGTTAAGACCTTGCAGACACAAACAGTAATGCCTAGCATCTGGAAAACTAATTGCGATAGGACGAAAAATACAGATTTAGACTTTGTTCCCAGTCCCTGGCCCAGATCTTAGGGACTTTTGGAAATCCTGAGGCATAGGGGCATACTCTGGAATTCATAAGAAGCCTGCTTTGACCGTAACTAACGTATGTCACTCGGGTGACCCAGGATGGGCCACTTGTTGCAGGAACAACCATTCAGTGAAGGGGTTGGAATTTTGGGTCCCAATCCCCAACCCCCAGGGAAGGGAGAAAGGCTGACTGAGTCAGATCACCAAAGACCAGTGACTGAATGAATCATGCGTAAGTAAGGGGACCTCCATTAGAATCCCCCTAACAATGGGATTTAGAAATGGGGTTGGTGAACTGGTGGAGGTGCCTGGGAAGAGGCTGGCTGGGAGAGGGTGTGTGGCGGCCCTGTGCTCCCCCATCCTCGTGCTTTGCCCCAACTACTGTACCCTTTTGAATAAACCGGGAAGCTGTGTCAATGTTTTCCTGAGCTCTGGGAGTTATTCTAGAAGTAATCTAGAAGAATACTGAATTTGAAGAAGAGGTTGTAGGTGCTCCCAACTTGCACCCAGTTGGCCAGGCCAGAAGTACAAGTGTTAACTCGAGAGCTGTGACTACTAAATAAAATGAGGACAATCTTGTGAGACTGACCCCTCAACCTGTGGGACCTTTGTGAAATCTGGGAATTTAGCGGCAGAATTGAATTGAATGGTAAGGCCCTGTTACGGTTGATACATTGTGTCAACTTGAGTAGTTTAACTAAGAGACTCAGCAGGCCGCCAGGATCCTTACTTTGAAAATATTCTCACCCTGAGCAATAGGAGGACACAGAGATTTTGGGAGTGGTACACCTGCCCTGGAAGGGGGTTGGAGTGGCCAGTGTGCAATATAAGGGAGCAAAAGAGGCTTGTTCTTCCCCCTTTTGCTCTGGCTGCTGTTTTCCCTGTGCCATCCTGCTTGGAGCCAGCTGATTATGGACTGAAACCTCCACAGACAGTGAGTTAAATCAACCTTTCCTTCCTTCAATTTGGGTGTGTGGTGTTTTGTCCCAGCCATGAGAGAAAAGTAACCAAGACAGGCACCCAGTTGGCATCAGAACTGACTGCTGATTAGTGCAGAAAAGATCCCCATGCATTTGATGTGAGACATGTTCTGAGCAGAAACAGTTCAGTAATGGTTTTTATTTTTGTGAGGCTTTAAGAAAAAATCTAAAGAGCAAGCGATAAAGCGTGGTAAAAGCCTGAAATCAGACCTCATACCCATGAGGATCTATCGCAGGCTCTGGCTTTAAGGTAAGAAAATGCCCATCACTGATAAGAGCACCACAGAGGCACATCTGCTACTAACTAGCTGGGAGACCCCTCTGCCAATAACAGAAACCCCCACATTTTTCCAGTCTCTGTGACCCTCAGTCTCCTGCTGTACCGAGTGTGGACAGCGTGCTATTTCCATCTAACAGGCTTCAGGGAAGCTCAGATATGACTATTTCAAAACCAGTTTATGAGACAGCCCGTACCAATACTAAGCACTCTGTAAATGGTAGCTATTTATTTTTGTTTTAAAGAGAATAAAACCAAACAAAACAATAAGACCGATCAAAACAAAACAATGAAAGCTACAGAGGAATTCAAAACATGATACTTGGAAATCAACAATGGCTACCATAATATATATCTTGTTATCTTTGAAATAGCTATCCCATGCCATCGGATATAATACAATCAAATGAAACAAAACAGAATAAAACCAAATGAAACAATGAAAATGATACAGGACTTTAAAACAAGATAATAGAGAATTAACAATGGCTACCACCTTCAGAAGGAGAC
>PVJX010038200.1:0-16487 GCA_004027295.1 Dolichotis patagonum
GACTTTTTGTCTTCAGACAACAAATTCCATTTCTCCTGAACTGACCCTTCAGGCTATGGTGTCGATAACGGCAGACCCCAGTTTCTCAAGTCTTCAGCTTCGTAGCAAGAATGACACCATTTGCTCTCCTTGTTCTCAGGATTTTGGACTAGGATTGAGTCCTGGTATTGGCTTTCTTATTTCTCCAGCTTGCAGTCAGCAGTCAGCATAGAGATTTTTGGCTTCCATAACAGTATAAACCATTTCTTACCATAAGTTTCTTATCTCCTTATATCTTATTGATTCGGTGACTCTGGAGAACCCTGATAAATATACATCCCATCCCAACAGGCCCCCCAAATCTTAAACTCATTCTACAATGAATTCCAAGTCCAAATTTTTATATCAATATTAACTCAATCAGGTCTTGGTAACATACAAAATATGCATCATCTGGGGGACCTTTACTCCCCAGCTGTGAAATTATGAAACCAGATTAACTTTGTGCTTCCAAAATATAATGGTGAGACAGTTATAAGATAGACATTTCCATTTCAAAAAGGACATGTAAGAAAAAGAGGTGGTGGTGCCAAGCAAGTTCAAAACTTGCAAGGCAAGGCTGAAAAATAATCAGTTTTGGTTTAATACTCTATTCTCTTGGTGCATGGGGTGTCAGTGTCACCCAGACATACCTGAGCAGTAGTTTTGCCCCTGTAGTTTGGGACAGTGGACTTGTCTCATGACAGTGGCCAGGGGCACCCTGGCCCCACCGGTGATACCCAGGAGGAAACAATTTAGTTTTCTGGCCTTGTGGTGAAATAAGAGCCCTGATAATTACTAAATTGCCCTCAGAATTATTTTCCTTTATCTTAAGGATAATGCTTATTTGAAACTGGATATTGCTATTGTCCCATCCTGTAGAATCTCAGAAATCTGACAAGCTTTCCTTTATTCAGTCTTGTTTTCACCATCATTTTTAGTCCCACAATGCCGTGGTCATTTTAAAAATGTTATTGGACACATTATATATGGTTAGCAAGCCCTGAGTATTATAAATCAGTATCTTCTTTTTGGTTTACCGCTAATCGCATCTTCTCTTGCAGTTGTGTATCATAGCAAGTAATCAATCACAAACATTTTTATTTTACTTCAGAATCACTGAAAGGGTAAGGGCAGAAGCCAGCAAGAGTTTATTCATGGCTCAGAAATTTGAAGATTTATTGGATACCATTTATATTTAATCTAATGTACTTACTTCTAAAGGCAACAGTTTTAGCTATTAGACTTATTTTTAACCTTGAAGGTGGCTGGCTATAATAAACTGAGAAGAATAGATAAGCATAATAAACTCTGCTTTGGAAAATATTTTCAAGCCAACTAAATCCCTCGAATTATTCTATAGCTAGGCTCTATAGATTGGTGCAAATATGTGACTTGTTTTCTCAACTCACTGTGCTGAAATAAGTGCATCTCAAATATTTAATAAGATAAATAATACATTTAATAAAGTAACACATTTAGTAAAATGATACTTTTCTTTGGCTTCAAGCATGCATTTTAAAATTTAATTGTGTTGTAAAATTCCCTGTTTTTAACAAAGCTTACCTCATATTACAATGATTTTTTTTCCCACAGAATTCTTATAGAAACTTCTTCTAAAATTTTATTTTACTTCTAGTATCTTTGGGGTTTTATTAAAAAATACTCATTGTTTATACCAATGTCATGAAGTGTTTCCTTTTGTGTGTATGAGTGTGTGTGTGACCCTGGGAATTGCACACAGGGTCTTTGTACTGAGCTACCTTGTTGAACACTTTTATAAGGATAATTGGAAACCCATCAATAAGTCTTCTTAATTTTTATCCTTCTTCCCTGCCTCTTCTCTTCCTCACTTTTCTGCCTGGGGTAATGACACAGAAAGGGCTTCCTAAAGGGCTGCCTGTTGTTGAGGACTTTCCAGATTAGATGCCAAGGAACCAACCTGTGATGGCTGCAGGAAATTCACATAGGCATTTTGTGCCCCTACAGGAACTGCCTGCAGGTTTTTCTTTACTTTTCTGTTACCAGGCACACATACACTCATACACACAGAAGGAAAGATGAAAAGCAAGGTTGGGTCCAACCACAGAATAATCTCGATGAGCATTAAAATTTACTTTTAGTCAAAATACTGGATCTTTTGAATAAGAAGAGGAAGCAGTTTTATAATGTGATTTTACAAGAAATGTTGAAGTGTTCCCAGCATTATTTTCCAAGTATAGTCTTATTTTTGTATGTGATATGCGGTTTTTTAGTTTAGACCAGTATGTTCTTGGTGATCCAGGGAAAAGAAAAAGTTGAAACAAAAACAAAAAAAAATGAGCATGTTAAAGAAAAAGCTAACATGACATTTTCAGAACAGGTGAAATAAATAAACTCCTTTATTGAAACAATAATAATATTCATGTGTGAAATATTTAGAGTTTACAGAAACCTATCATTACTTGATAGAGGCTTTTTGGTGTACTGCTTTCCATGACAGAATGGCATGCAGACTAAATAATGGAGTAATGTAAGGACCAAACTGTTGCTTACCACCTGGATTTAAAGGAATAATTTATTCACCACTGGATTTTACTCAAACTAAAAGATAAATAAATAGATAGATAAATCGATAACAACCGTGCTTACAAAGACAGATTCTTATTTTAATTTGGAACAGTTCTTTTCTTAGAAAATTTGTCAACCAAAGCACATAAATTGAATCTTGTTTATTTTATTGCAATTAAGTATGAGTAGGCATTTTCCACACCAAACCTAAAGAAATAAACAATAAGGTAAGTTGCTTTTGACACTATTTATTTTTCCCATATGTAACTAATTAGTGAGCTCATTCTTCTGCCAGCTGTCCCTGTTGTTCAGGATTTTTCTAGGAAGATTAAGACCAATAGATGGAAAATAGAACTTAAAAATCTAATAATAATAAAAATCCACAAAGCATGTCTGAGGAATTAGGTAAAACCAATAAATAAGTCATCTTATAAGAACTCAGTGATCTTGAACTTCCTTTTCCACTTATCCATATTGAGGTTGTGTAGGTTAGTGTCAGTGGGAAATCTTACCTTACAATGGAAAAATATTAGAAATGAGTCAGCCTTAAAGGGTTCATGATGAGTTTCAATTAGTATTCTGAGTTCAAAAGTCTACTGGGATCTTAGTTAAACCTTCTCAATGTACTGGTGCAGACCAAGGACAAAACTGGCTTCTTTCCAATATTGCTTCAGTCAGCATCTTCTGTTCTGATCAGAATGTTAACTTGTAAGTTTTCTATATTCCTTAAATTTAATATTTTTTTCCATTCATGCTCAGTGAGTATTCCTTCTTTAGAGAATTAGTAAAGTTGAAAATAAATTTACATATGCAGAAGATATGCAATGGTAGAAAAAACTAAAAGTCAAATTCTAATGAAGTAAAACTTACTGTTTTAGAATCTCTGATTCTAAATGAGTGGGATACATACATTGGAAGAAAAAAGTTAAGACTTTCTAACACCTTATAAAAATTCTGAGCTGTAGTGTTAGCTCAGCTGGCTACATATACTGCATGCCATTTGATTAGTGTCTTTTTCAAAAAATGCACTATTGTGAATTTCCAAGCAAAGTCCAACCATTATCTGTTTATCATTTTATTAGAAAATTTCATATAGTATAATCCACATAATTTTAAAAAAAGTGATACGGAGATTGGGACTTCTTAATATTAGTAGTTCTATTAATAATTTTTGGATTCTCCTCATTTTAAAGAAGCCAAATCTCAACATAGTTTACCTTCCATCTCAGATTAATTAATATTCTAGTCTTGATGAGCCAAAATTCTATGCTAGAGTCTTCTGAAGAACAATTTAAAAAGAAACAGGCAATAGAATGGGCTCTTTTATAAGTTGTCAGTGGATGCCCTGTTGACTTCTTTTTGCAACTTGTAAAAAGTACTTGATTTAATAGTCATTAATGGACAATATAAATAATCAGGTGAAGGATTCTTAGTATATACACAGGAGGTCAAAATATTATCCCAAATATTATTTTCTGTTCACAAAAGGCAAAAAATATATAGCTGCAAAGAAGGGATCCAGCAGTCACTCTCTTAACATAGTTCAACGTTAGCTTCATTAACAGTGCAGTGCCGGGCATCACAAGTCTCTTATTGTGATGTAGTATGAGGCATGCAGCAGCACTGAACAAAGTATTATGTCTCCTCATACCATAAGACAAGATGGAATATTTAATCACCTTCTTGTTCAGATATTTATTTTTAGAATATTGGGAGAAATTCAAGATGGAATAGGTGTAATATAATAGATAAAAAGAACTATCAAGTTTGTTAAAGATGTTTTCTTCTTTAGAAAATATTACCTTTAGATATTGTGGATAGTAACTCAGTGGTAATGATGTTAGTGCCTATTCTTTTACACACAAAAGTAGATTAATATAGCAATTGCCAGCTACTAATCATATTTTATATATATATATATATATATATATATATATATATAGTAATTTTTGAGAGAGAGAGTGAATTTATGGAGTTGGCCTACATTATTATGGTAGCAACAAGTTCAAAATACCCAGGGTATACCAAGGAAATACCATCATTATAGTTGAAGTTTGAGACGTCTGAAGGTTGTGGTGGCAGAATTCCCTTTTGCTCATTATTAATCTGTTTTTATTCAGGTCTTCAAATGATTGGATGAAGTCCATGCACATTATGGAAGGCAGGCACTTTACTCATTTCATTTATTGACTTAGTTCACTTATCTAGATGTGAAACTCATCCAAAACACTTTCATAGAAATATCCAGAATAAAGTTTGATCAGTATCTGTGCCATGTGGACCAGCCAAATTCACATATAAAATTAACAACCACAGTGGATATCTCAGAGTTTACTAGGTTACTTTTTCTTTCTAGAAGATTCAGAATTTTCAAAGTAAAAGTTTGAAAAATATTAAAAAATTACCTTGTGGGTATCTGATAGCAGGTTTAAGTTTTTTTGATTTACTAGTTTTATGAAAAATTAAAATGAATTCTGTCAAAAAGAGAGAAAAGTTGTTATTATTGCTACTCACTGTCGACGCTTGTCAATGTCATGTACATAAAACTCTTTAAAGCATTACATAAGGAACAGGAAGAAAAAGAGAAAAAAATTAAAGACTTTGATGTTTTAAGTAGGAAAAACAGATGTGAAAGGTTCAATGGTTTAAGTTTCTGGTGTATTTTATGCTACATCTGTGAAGGAAAATTTCTAATCCAATGGAAGCTCCCAAGAGAGTTAATTTTTTAAAAAATTGCAAGTCTGAATTAAATACTTCATTCAATAGTATTTTATATGGACACATTTAAATAGGATTTGAAATATCTTGTGGTTTCATGGCTTGTGGTTGAGATAAATTTTATTGAAATCATTTGAATGCTCTATTTCTAGTAATTGCAAAAGAAGGTTTCCTAACACATTTAAAATTCTTGAGAGAGTTAGGATGGTACGATTACTCTTGAGATTTCTGACAAAACTCAAGTGAGAAGGGGGAAAATGCAAATTTCTTGATACTATTTGTTAAAACAGTCAACAACCTAAGTACATTGTTTTAAAAGAAATAATGCCAGGATGAATAATTTTGAGAAACCCTCCAAACTGGAATTACCTGTGCTCACTGAAGAATTGTAACTGATGAGAAGGAAGTGTCACAACTGGGTCATGAGAACAAGATGAGAAGTCAAATGGAGGCAGCCAGTCAGTCCTTTTCCCTCCTCTAGCCATTCAGGTTCCAGGCAGCACCTCCTACTGACAAAATCCAAAAGGACACAGCTGGGCAAAGGTCAAATGTGGTTTCCATACTTCTAGCCTCAGCATCACTAAACATAGTGTGGAAGTCTGTTTTTGAAATTTACTGAGCAGCACGCCTATCACTGATATCAGAGAACTTAATATGACTAAGAACCTTAATTTTTCCTTAGTTAAAAATCACGTCCTGTAGGCATTGAGACAACTATACTTGCCATAGCAGTGCTGGCCTTATTTCCTTCTACTTTGTCTCTTTAGATTTCCTTGGGACAGTTTATATTTACTATTCCTCCCTCAAAATAGTTAAAAGGAGACATGGGAAAGAATAGATATAACAATATGTAGAAATTACATTATGGACAGATGATTAGAGACCAAGCCAATCTCTATCTTATTTTCTGGAAAATGTAGATTTCTAGTGAACTCAAATGCCTTTATCTTTTTTTCTTTTGTTTAGTTTTTAGGTTTCTTTATTTTAAAGAGAATAAAACAAAACAAAATAATGAGAATGATATTGGATTTCAAAAACAAGACTGTAGGAATCAACAATGGTTACTCTATTGACCATTGTTAAACTCTAAATAGTTGTTCAAACTTTATCTTTAACATGGTATTTAATTGCTTATCAAATCTTCCTCTCAAAGTGTGAAGCAAAGCTGAAAATATGGCCATATAAATTAATTTATTATCTAAAACTTTTGCAAGAACAAATTTTTGCTTGATATTGAAACATAGAATGTCTATATTACATTTGGCTGCCTATTTAATTATAAAAGACTGTCACTCTTCATCTACAGAGTACTACATGATTTTGAGTAACTATATATGCAGATTAAAAATATGGTAGTCAATAATTTATATGTATATAACAAATATATAATGATTTCTATCTTTGTTAAATGTAGACAATTATATTTATAGATTCTTACAGAGACTCTCATATCTAGCAATCTAATGTAAGGCAGGAAAAAATAAGACATGGTAAATTCAGATACTACTTTCACACTTTGCTCTTCTGTTAATGAAGACTTAGGTAAATTACCACCTACAGGGTTTTGTCTTCTTTTAAATAGTGGCAATAGCCACCTTAATCTGTGTAGGAAACTAATATTTGAATCTCAAACTTGTGTCAGGCACTATACTGTAACATACAGTTAGACGATCTCTAATAAATAACTTCTTTTTTCAAATAACAAAAAACTAAATTAAAAAAAATGGCAGAAGAGAAGATTGAGACCATCAATCAATACTAGCTATTCTAACTTCCTAGATACCATAAAGTAATGTATGTTTGTAAACTGTAAGTGCTACATAAATGTATGAAGTCAATGTAACATTGCATTCTGTTTTATTGTTTTAAATCAAGAAAGAGATTTTAAAAGAACCTATCAAGCTATGTGTAACAAATTTTAACATAAAAATTCGCACAGAAATTAACTTAATATAACCCAGCTTTTTGCTTCCCATTTCACATTGCTACATGTTTTTTCAGCATACTACTATTTCCAAACAGTATGAACAACTTGAAATGAACTATATTTTCATTATTGTTCCAAAAGATGGAAACAACACAATTACAGAGTGGTTGCCCTGCAAATTTAATTAGCATGATCATTTTAGCAAAAATATTATTATGGTTCTTCAAACTTTCCTGCTACTATTTATAGACTCAGCCTCAAACTCTACTAAAGAGTTTCTTGTAAAGAGTATGCATTGATAGTACTTAAAAAGTAGACAAAAAGGATACATGAAAAAGAAAAAATATACCTCTCATTCTATAATCCTTTCAATGAGAATACACATTGTAAATTAGTATGCATGAGAAACCGTAAATGAAAAGCAGATTATTTCACATAAAATGATTGCCATTTGAAACTTGATTATATATTGGTAAGTGGGAGTCATTATTACCTAAATGGTATAGCACACTGAATACAAATTTTCCTCTTATTTCACAGTCATTCCTCAGTGACAAAGAAATAACTATTTTCTATATCAACAGGGTTATTAGTGCCAACCAAAGAGCAAAGTTTCTGTTAAAATGGAAAGATAGGCTGTATAGAGATAAACTTTCCCAAAGATTTTTTTTCCCCCCTTTCAACCTGGCAAAATTCAGGTCAATCAATTCGAACTGCATGTGAGATTGAGCCACAGAACAGTCATTGTGAGGCCAAATCCAAACCAGTTTTATCCTTCAACATGTGTGCTGACCTGAATAAACTCAATCAGAAAGCTATATTCAGTTCCAACTGGGAAAAAGCCCCACTCCTTTATTGCATCTACCCTCTACTTATCGGGGGCATCAGGAGAAAGGGAATTATCAGAATAGATCATGATCCTGATTCCGCAAATTTAGAATCAGCTTATTCAGGTAAGAGTTAACACATTTCACAAGGTATACTGTAAAAGAAATTGCAGTCATTGCCCTACTAAACCTTAGAAGGAATGAAAAATTTTAGTCTTTGGTGCTGTCAGACTGACACCATTCATCATCCTTGAATTGGCTTTTGGCTGTAAAATAAATAAAACAAACCAGTCCCTTTCAGACCCCCATAAAAAAGGTAACTCCCTACTGTAGCTTGTCTTGGTTTTGGAGTTGATAGAAAAAAAAAAAAGGATTTCAAATGTTTAATACTCCCCAACTGCAGCTCACTCTGGAGTCAAACAATCTCAAAGAGTTACTGAAGTAGGTATTGATTGCAAACTCTGGGGCTGTTTGCTATTTGATTTTTCAATTTCCAAGGAATGAGGTGAAATTCACATCTCTCCAAAAGAAAGCATGCTCTGGTTCCTGGAAGCCAGAGTTTACGTGACTTGAGTTCATTTGGGGAGAATAATTTATGTTGGCATGAATAAATAATAGCAGGGAGTTCTAACTGTCCAAACATGATATATAATACTCTGAGAAAAAATTTGGACCACGTTGTAATGTCTCCTGTATTTTATGTTAGGAGCAGCTATAAGAACTAAATCATTTCAGAATCACCTACCCACTCAGGATTTTTTTAAGTTGGATTTGTCATATGGTATTCTGGCATTTGTTGGAGACACAGGGGCATCTTATGTTGTAATCAACTGTCTCCTCTGGAAGCTTGTCTGGGTAACTTAAAAGCAAATGATTGACAAAGGATGTCAGAGGGACACTGTGCCCTTTTATCATCTTTTTTTTCATGAGAAAACAACAGATAAATAGCCAGTGAGTTTTAGAGACCCACAGCCAACTTATTTGGTGTGAGAGAGCAAATTTCTGCTACTTTAATTTAATTTGTAGATGGAAATCTCCCCACCTGTTACAAATTAAGCTCTGCTCTGCTCTGGTAGATATATCTATTCTAAGTACATTTGCAGGCTCTGTTCCTTTGATTCACATTAAATCTTGGCTGAAAGAACTCCTTTGAATTAACCTCATAACAGTTGAGTATCAGGCATCGTTCTTGAGTCTTCCTTTCTACAGATTAGAATTCTGTATGTCAGGGTTGAGAAGAATGTTTACAAATAAAGACTTAAATCCTAATCAATGCTCTTTAATTCTAAAGATGGAAGTACAGCACTGGGACAGGAGAGTGATTTAAATGAGGTTTATTTCAATAAATTACCAAAATAAATAAGTAAATAAATTGCATAGCACAAAAGAAAGTATATGGAACAGGAGAGAGGAGACATTAGTTTTGGTGCCTTCTGCATGCATGAGCTGTGGGATATATGAGTAGTCTTTAAATCTTAATTTTCTTATCTAGAAAGTCAGGACAATGGGCCGAGATTCTGTCAGGCACTAAAGTTCTGTGGTGAGCTACATTTCCATGTTGTACTGTTTCACGTTTTACTGTTCTAAAGGGACAACGTAACGTTCCTTAAGGAGTTCTTTTAGTAGAAGTATTTGTATGTAATGGTATTTTACAATGATCTGGCCTCATGTTTACACTGACTGTTTCACCAACACCTGCTGACTTTCAGAAATCTCTTATTCCTAGAGAAAATTAGAGATTCTACTTGCAATTGCAATGTTGGAATCTATTACATTAATGAAATTCATCATGATTTCTGAATTTATAATGCCAATTCATTACCAAACAGGTGGGAAGACAAGTATTCTTATTATGCCTATTATACAATGTGTCTAATGCTATGATATGATGAAAAATGATTTCCCACTAAAACCTGTGAATGCTAGAAAACTGAAACCTGTGAATGCTGCTAGAAAAAAAGGATTTTGCAAATGTGTTTAAAGATCTTGCAATGGGAAAATTGTTTTTTAGGATTATCCAAATGGTACCTCAATGAAATTACATGTACCTTTATAAAAGAGAGGCAGAGGTAGATCTTACACAAAAACAGAAGAGAATAAAACAGTGTGACTATGAAGACAAGCTCAGTGTCGTGGTCGCAAAACAGGATTAGCTACACCTAGAAGGGTGAAAGAATGGATTCTTTGCTATAGGTACCAAAGGGAATGCAAACCTGTAATATCTGATTATATTTGATTTTAGACCAGTGATACTGATTTTGGACTTCTGACTTCCAGAAGAATTCTTTGTGACAAAATGCATGCACATTATTTTAAGCCACTAAGATTGTGGTAATTTGCTGCAGTGGCCTCAGGAAAACAATGCAGATATCAATATTTCTTTTACTTTCAATACTGAAAAACATAGATAATGCAAGTCTTGATGCCAGCAATCGGCTGGGCCATAGGCACCTTTGCTTTTGTTTGACATCTATTTGCTGTGTCTTTCTACAGATCTCATACACAATGTGAGTTTTTTTGAGAGAAAATTCCTAGAGAAATTCTGTGTTCATAAGGGCATGGTCCATCATTTATGCCTGATAATGGAGATTATATGCCTGAACATTTTTTGTATATTGCTTTGATCTCCAGAAAGCTGAATGTGACACCATGACTTTTCTTTCTTACATGTCTAGTGAGTATTCCACTAAATTGATGTCTTAAATATAGTCTCAATTCAGTAAATAAAGCATCTGGTCCTATATTAATACAAATTATAAATGAACTATGTCAAAATTTGTCCTCCAACCCAAGCTCTAGCAAGTCTCATACATAGTTTCTCCTTCTAGGTACCCTAGGCTGTGAACCATCGTGACCTGGCTCTCACCACTTGTCAGCACCCTTCAGTTGCTGGATTCCATTTCTTATCCTTAAGGGTTAAAAAAAGAGGAGATAGAGGAGGAAGAAAGACAGGAAAGTGAAGATGTGGGAGAGTTTTGCCTTGAACTGTATCACTTTTAATTCTGTGCTGGGTTGTGTGTTCTTTGGGCCTAACAGATGATGTTTCTTTCCTGTTGCCTATTGATGTGTTCTTGCGACTTCTCATGCCTTCTTTTGTTTCCTTGACACCTGTGGATTCACTAATCTTGCTGCAAAGAGTGTCATGAAGACTCATGCTACATCTACAGGTCCCAGGCATCCAGCTTGACATGTTTTGCTTCTTTGTTTTCTTTGAGCTCTTTTTTGTCAGCTCCTAGAAGGTGACCCCAGGCAGAACCATGTCTCGAGGATCTCTGAGAGTGGCCTAAAGGCCACACAGGAGCAGTCTCCTGATTGTTTGAAAGCAGTTGTCAGATCCTGTCTTCATCTTTAGATTATATAGTCTAACCCAGGCTGCTGTCCAGTTAACTATTTCAGACATAACTTGTAACCTGCTTTTTAGATTTTTTGATTTCAGGGATCACATGTTAGAGCCATTAGAGTGGTCCTCTTGAAACATGTCATTCCTTAGAAAATCTGAGGTGAGGCAACAAGCACCTTTTATGTTAGGTTGAGTTAAAATGTTTTCCCCAAAGATATTTTAATTTAACATCTTATTCTTTCTTCACAGTCCAACCCCTTTTATTTGGTCCACAATTTGCTAAGAAGACTTAATAGTCATGGAATTTGTTCATAAAAATTGTTTGAATATCTATATGTGTATGTTCCCCACAGCCCTCTACTCTATCTAGTACTGATAAGTCAGTTAGTGGGTTGCAGCCAACTGTAACTCCATACTGGCTGAGCACAGAATCACACAAACAAATCATTCTAGAGCACTATCTTACTTTCTCATTGCTGTGAGAAAATATCCAAAATCCATGAGTTAAAGAGAGGTGGTTTATTTTAGTTCACAGTTTGTAGAGGTTTCAATCCGTAACTAGCTGATTTCAATGCAGGAGGTTGTGGCAGGGGGCTATGCAAAGAAACAGTTCATGGCATAGCAGGCAGAAAGCAGAGAGCATCCCTTCTTTCCCTTTTTACTTCACCCAGGCTGTAAGCCTGTTGGTGCCACCCTTTCCAGTAAATCCATCACCCACCCCCAGAACCATGATAAACCAATCTATGAACTAATCTAGTTCCACACACCCATAATCCAGTATCACACACTCATGATCCAGTCACCCCCCCCCATGACTGCATGACACATTGTGGGGCTTGTAGATACAAACCACAAAACACACACATGTCTACTATACCCCTTCCCAGATTATGAATCATAATCCCTGTTATTCTGTGACTAGGCATTCCAGTTGTGGACAGTTGCAGAGAAATTCTGAAAGACAAGATTTTGCTTTATCAATAGGCATGCCGCCATGTTAAGTGAATTAAGCCAGACTCAGAATGCCAAATGATCACTTGTTTTCTTTCATATTTGAAAGAGAGAGAGAGAGAGAGAGAGAGAGAGAGAGAGAGAGAGAGAGATTTTTAAAGTAGAAGGGAGATAATTAGAAAACAAAGGTGACTGAGGACAGGAAGGGGAAGAAAGTTGAAGAAGAACAATAGAGAGTAAAAATAACTTATGTTATATGCATGTATATATCAAAATAAAACCCATTTTAGAATGTATAACTAATATAC
This sequence comes from Dolichotis patagonum, assembly GCA_004027295.1. Lineage (NCBI taxonomy): Eukaryota > Metazoa > Chordata > Mammalia > Rodentia > Caviidae > Dolichotis > Dolichotis patagonum. The sequence continues at coordinate 12,640 of PVJX010038200.1, forward strand.
ATTAAAGTAAAGGAAAGTTTAGTGCTTGTGAATATTTTTGTCTCTTTTGGTGAAAATGTCATAGATTTAAATTATACATTTATAAATGGTTAATTAAAAATGAAGTTTTTTACTAGTAGATGATTGAATATTTATTTTAATTTCCTTTTACCAGGGTCGTTTAGCAGATAATCAAATATGTAACACATGCATCCATAAATATTTGTCATTGCTGAAGCTATTAGTGGTGAAATTATGTTTGCAATGTTCAATTCAGATCCTTTTTGGGCATTATATTCTGTAAACAAGTAATGTTGGAACACATTTTGATTTACTTCCACACAAATAAGCATTTCTAGGAAAGTCTGCCTCTAATGTATACTATAGTATTAAAATTTTTGGTTTTGTAATATTTTAACGAGACTCATAGTTGAATACTTCAGGCCATCAAATAAAATTTATCAGGAAGAAAAGCATTTGCTCTGCTGATTTTTTATGCCATTGTGCCTTGGAATAGTATGCAGGAGCATCTGATATCACTATGAAGAGCTGAGTACTATCATCTAACAGCTACTGAAGCAATCAGGAAAGCAAAAGGTATTTTACACATAAAAGAAAGGCTGGGTATGTGATTCAGTCCAAAGGCCCTGGGCGCAATCCCCAGTATATGAAGAGAAAGAAAAAAAGAAAAGTGGAGGGAGAAAAGAAAGAAGGAAGGAAGGATGAAAGAAAAAGAAAAAAGAGAGAAAGAAAGAAAGAAAAAAAGAAAAGAAAGAAAGAAAAAGAAAAGAAAGAAAGAAAACTAAGACTAAGGTATCAAACAATTCAGTGTCTGAGAGAGACCCTCACATTTCTACCTTAGGAAGATACACATACATCTATGGGGAAGCTGGCCCTCCCTAGACACTGAATTGTTTGATAACTTAGTCTTGGTTTTCTCAGCATCCAGACATAGGAGAAATAAATATTTGCTATTAATAACCCACCCAATTTTTGGTATTTTGTAATAGCAGCCTGAGTAGACTCAGGCACCTAATTATGGAAGTGATATCATATCACCTTTGCTACATATTATTGGTTAGGAGCAAATCACTGGGTCTAGCTTACCCTCAAGAGGAAAGGATTATAGAAGAATGTGAATCAAAACAGACTGGGGACTATCTCAGAAAACCGCAGCCCAAATATGTCCACATGCTTCTCTTCTTGTACTCTTATAATTTTAGTTAAAAGGATCAGTGGAAAGCTTCTCATGCTTGAAACCTGATGTAATGTTCATCTGTTCTCTATTTTCTCCACCACCCACAGCCAGTTCATCTCTAAGTCAGGTTAGATGCTTTGACCACAGTTTTCTTGCCTTTCTCTAATCTGTCGACTGTCACTGTTCACTGTTGGATATCTTTCACTTGCAGCATTCCAAGAGCCTAGCACTCTCCCTTGTGCCTTCTCATTGTAGCCTACTATGCCCTTTGCTTGGTACTTTGCTTGCATTATTTCTTCTCCAGGAAATACATTCTATCACTTATATTTTTGAAGCAACTCTTATCTACTGACAAAGATCCAGTTCAAATGCCTGTAGGGCACAGCAAACAAAAGCCTTATCTCTAAAGCTTTGGAGATATGTAATGCATGGTGAAAATATCACAAGCGGATCTTACTCTAAGGAGAAAACCTTTCAGATTTGGGAAAGAAATGCTTGTTATTTTTGTAAATTTAAGTACAAAAGTCTCCATATAATTTTAAAGGAAAGAATGCTACTTCCAGTTAATGAGCATTGCCTCTGGGCACTGCATTTTCATTATGTTTGTTTTTCTAGGTTTTTCTGTTTCCTTTGTCAATGCTCAGTGAAATGCAATGGCCAGAAGAAAAAAGAAAACAATCCCACCAGCATTTAAAAGTTATTTAGCAGCGGAAAATCAAAATACCTAGTTAAACAACAATTTATTTATTTGTCTGATAATACTAGGCAAACTTCCCTGAGGCATTAGTGGGGTAGGGAAAAAAGTGGGAACCAGGAGTGCCAGACTTTAGTCCTAATTATGCCATTAAGCTGTTTTGATGCTTTGGGGGATTATTTTTCCACTTGATTAGGGATCTTTATCTGTAAAATAAAAGAATGGGACTCAGTAATATTTAACCTCTTCTGAATGTGGTACAGATTAAAGGGCTCTGCAATAGTGTGTTGATCATACTATAGAACCACTATTTATTTGCTTATGTTACTTTCACCTCCACCACTCAGCATGTTCACTTTCACCTCTAATAATAAAACATGCACATTATAACTCTGATCTTTTTGCTTACATGCCATCAACTAAAACCACTTCTTTTTTGTCTCATGGCTCATTCATCTTTAAGTTAAATACGCTAATTTATACAAGTAGATATTTCTCTATCAGCAAATTACTCCTAAGGAAATTTGCATTTGAAAAATTTTGATTGATACATACTCACACTTTTTTTTAATATTTTGAGAGATGGTTTTAGCACATGCCCAGGTAGCCCTGAATATGTGATCCTCCTGTCTCAACCTCCTGAGTATCTGGGACTGCAGGCATGCACCAACATATCCATCCAACATCATGCTTTTTGACAACCTCAAAATGAATACTTCTGAACAATTCAGAAAATTTTAAGCAACTATAATAAATTCAAGCTTCCTGTTTGTTTTTTATAATATATTTATTTTCTGAAAATTTAATGTTAAAAAGTTGAAATAATCTTACAGTAACATCTTTACTTTTAAGTTCAAGCCTCTAAACTTGGCAAACCATATTCAATATTGTATTACATACAGATTTAGCATATACAATCCTTTACATTAAGCTATCTTCAGGGCTGGATGAGAAGCAGATTGTCTTGCTCTCTGCTGTTATAGGAAATACCACTAACTGGGTTTTATGAATTATCAGTTTATAAAGAACAGAATTTAAGTTTTTCATAATTCTGGAGTCTGGCAAGTCCAAGGTGCCATCAAATACAGTGCCTCGTGAAGGTCCATTTCTCACAAATGGTATGTTATAGTTTCTATCCAAATGTCATCCCAAAGTCTCATGTGCTTGTAGGCAGGGTTGTAGAAGGTGCCCAGATCAGGGGCCACTTCAGCTGACTTACTTCAGGAGGCAGGACCTGGTGGGGTGGGAGAAAAGTTCTGGGGGTGTGACCGGGAAGGATGCATCTCCCTTCCCTGTTTCTCTCTTCTCTCTCTGCTTCCTAAACATCAAGATTTGAGCAACTTTTCAGTGTTCAGGCACTTCCACCATGCAATTACTGTGTTTAGGTGTGCTGATTGTGGACTGAAACTTCTAAATCATGAACCAAAATAAACCTCCCCTCCTTTAAGTTGCAATTATTGGATATTTTGTCCCCATGATGAAGAAAGTGACTAAGGCATGATGCAGTCTAGGTGTTCTCATATGGAGAAGGTGCTAGAGGGTGAAAAGGGAATGAATGATATGTTCACGCACAATAAGAGTAGAACAACAAAAGGGAGCTGATGCTGATTTCCTTGAGTGTTTTCATGGGGGCACTAATCCATTTATGAAGGTAAAGCCCTTCCCCAAAAGTCTCACCTCTCAATGCCACCACAGCTGGGACTCACAAATCATAGCACAAATGGAGAATTTTCCTTACCTCGTCACTTACTGACTAAAATTAAAAAAACTATGTGTATTATTAGATGTGCTATGTTTGAACAATAATTTTTTAGGGATTCATTTTCTTTTCTTTTTTTATTTTAAAGAGAATAAAACAAAAGAGGGCAGAACAGAGCAGATCAGAACAAGACAACATAGGCAACACAGTACTTTACATTAAGACAACCAGACATTAACAGTAGCTATCAAAATATCTCTTTCTCTGCTATAGTTGAG
>PVJX010038201.1:0-16474 GCA_004027295.1 Dolichotis patagonum
CTTTTAATCTATGAGTTTCTTTTTGAGTCAGATGTGTTTCTTGTATATAGCGTATTGTGGGATCCTGTTTCTTGATCCATTCTGTCAACCTATTTCTTTTGATATGTGAATTGAGCCCATTTACATTATGGATATCACTGATATGTACTGGCTTGACTTTGCCATGTTGTGTTACTGTTGTTAGTTTCCTGCTTTTCTCCCTTGTTTAATTTCTTGTCCAGGCTGGTGGTTTCTTTCTGTTGCTCTGGGGATTGTGGTCATTTTTATCTCTTTCTAGTATGTCTTTCAATACTCCTTCTAGAGTTGGTTTGGTAGATACGAATTTCTTCAGTTGTTCTTTGTCATGGAAGTATCTTGTTTCTCCATTAAATTTGAAAGACAGTTTTTCTGGGTACATCAGTCTAGGTTGAAAGTTGTTTTCTTTTAGGGCTTGAAATACTTCACTCCAAGCTCGTCTTAACCTGAAGGTTTGTGCTGAGAAGTCTGCTGTGGTTTTAATAGGCTTTCCTTGGTACGTGAGTTGTGTCTTTTCTCTAAGGGCTTTTAGTATTCTGTTTTTATGCTGTATGCCTGTGATCTTAATTATTATATGTCTGGGTGTAGTTTTATGTTGGTTATGACTGTTTGGTGTTCTATATGCCTCACTTATTTGTATGTCAGATTTTTTCCCTATGTTTGGGAAATTTTCCATAATTACTTCTGTGAATAGCTTTGTTAAGTGCTTTGCATTGTCTCCTGCCTCCTCACTGATGCCTATTAGCCTTATGTTGTTTCTCTTGGCATCATCTTGAAGCTGTTGGATTGTTATTTCGTGCTGCTTTGTTGTTTTTATAAGTTCTATCTTTTCCTGGTCGCTAACTGCGATCCTATCCTCAAGGTCTGACATTCTACCCTCAGCTTCATTTAAATGGTTTTGCCAGCTTTCAATAGAGTTTTTTGTTTCTTGGCTATCTCTTTGAAACTGTTGCATGGATTCTGCTTGTTTTCTAACTTGTTCATTCAAGGTTTCAATCAATTTCCCATGCTCCTGTAGTTTTTTTATACCTATTTCTTCCCTGGATATGTTGAGCAAATCCTTTACTAAGGTTGTACTTATGTCTTTATGTAAGCCATTACTTCTAATTTGATTTCCTCCATAGCCTCATGGATTTGTTTCTTTACTTCATTTGCTATCTTTTCAGAGGTTTCTGGTGTATGACTATTAAAGTCCTCCATTTCTCTGTCATCTGTTATTGCACCTGATGGACTAGATGTTTGCGATTCCGTTTTAGTTTTTCATTTTGTCATTTTTATCTTCTGGGCCAATATCTGGTTATTTAGTCCCAATAGTCACTACTGTCAGCAGTGTCCCTTCTAGAGTCCTACTCAGTGGTTGATGTCCACCCAATTGTTGGGTATATAGTGACCAGAATATACACGAGGGTGTTCTGTCTGGACGAAGGGCCACCCAGTCTCCCACTGAACCAACACTGTCAATGCACCTCAGTTCAATGATTCTGTGTGGGGCTGTGGCAGTGGTTGGGGAAGTAGTGGGCCAGCATGCCCAGTAGCTTGAGCCAGGGTGGAGGTGGTGGTCTCCTCCCACATGACCCCTTCCTCTGTGCTGGGATGGTGGCAGTGAGGCAGCCAGTGGGGTGTGGGTCAGCTCAGCAGCACAAGCCGGGGCGGAGCTCAGCCGTGTAATCACAAGGCACCTTTCTCTAAGCTGAGATGGTGGGGGAGGACAGGAGTAGGCAAGTACACCCAGCAGCATGAGCAGGGGTGGAGGCGCCTTCCTCCATGCTGGTATGGTGGCGGCGAGGCAGCCAGAGGGGCGAGGGCCCTGAATTGCTTTATAAACGACCAAATTTCTCAACTGTGAATAGGAATCCTGAATGTCTTTTCATGCAGGCAAAGCAGACACACTCAAGAATATCACAAAACACAGCAGACTGCAACCTACAAATTTAAAGCAGGAAATGATGGGTAGAGATTGCAGTGGAAAAGACAGGAGGAGTGGAAGGAAGGAAGGAAGGAAGAAAATTCTGCAGGTGCTTGGATGATCACCCTGAATCCTAAATAAAGGACAGGTATCTGACCCAGAGACACTTCCTGTCAATGACCCAGGGTGAGGAGGCGCACAAAAGCAAAAAGGGAACTCCCTTTGGCATTCTACTCATACAGAATTCTTTCTTACAACTTCTCATGCCAGGTTTACAAAACAGAAGGGAAATCTAGTAAAACAGAAACAACTGAAAAGGCATGAGGATATAGTGGTTATTTCTGAGCAAGATGAGATGATCAGCAGAGCAAAACCTGTCAAATCAATGGGGTGGAGAAGAAAGGGCTAACAGCATGGGTGCTGCATGGCTGTGGAGCAGCATCTTGGGAAATGGGAGGATCAGAGAACAGGAGACCAACTGGGGATGGGAGCAGTTGTAAGCAACACTTGAGTCAGAAGGAAACTAGTTCAAAGGCAGGCAGACAGATGAGATGGTAATGGGTCTGTGAAATAAGTGGGACCACTGCTAAGGGTGTTTCGGGAAGGGCTGAAATATGGAATGAGCTGAAAGTCTGAGAGATGATTTAGGGAGGTGGAGTGAGCACAGCAAGTGGAGACATGAAACTTCCCATGAAGGAAAAAGCCATTAAAGACTGGCTTCTTCCACCACAGTGGGCAGGCATGCACACCTGTAATCTTAGCACTTTGGGAGTCTGAGGCAGGTTCATGTCCAATTTGGAGTATTTAGTACCATAGTGAGAGTCTATCTTAAACTATAAATCAAAACACAGTTGGAAATGTAGCTCAGTGCAAAAAAAAATAAACTTTGTTCAATCCTCTGTGTGGCAAAAAGAAAAAAAAAAGCATTTTACAGAGCAATTCTGAAGTCAACCTCCTACCTTCAGCAGGTTTATGTTCAGGTGAGGTCTCTGTTGGGGTAGTATTGGGTGTAAACCGGCAGAATGGCCCAAAAAATCCACATTGGGAGACACCCAAAGTTGCTTCTTAATCCTGCCAGGTGGTTCCTGGAGCAGTACTAACTGTTTGTTTCCCCAAAGCCTGTGCATGCCCACATGTAGGGTCGCCTTAAAATTCAGTCCCTCTACCAGCAGTAAAAGACATGTGCAGTGATCAGTCACGCTTACAACACTGAACTCAGATTTTCTTTAGGTTAGGGAAAGTCTTTAAGGGGCTGTCTAGAAAGTCAGTGCTTCAAGTCCTGTAGTCTCATCCATGTTTGGGTGGGTTCTTCCTTTTGCCTGTGGTCCACAGGAAGAACATGCACCAGTTCTTGTTTCCTTACCAGTTGTCAGTTTTTTGGGTTTGGGCTAAGTGTAGAATAGCTGGTTCACAGGGTCAGTTTGGGAAGAACATTTTCATGGGCTGCCAAATGGTTTTCTCCAGCATGGGCACCATTCACCATTCACAGCAGCAGTTTGAAGGCAGTCAGTGTGTACATCCTGGTAACACTGGTTATTTCTCATCCATGTGAGTACAGACTTTTCTGGAAGGATTCCAGTAGACTCCTCTGTTACTCTCCTCGGAGCTGGGAATCCATAGAGAGACAATGAGAAGCTGGATATTTCTGGTCCCATTCATTCTGAGGCTTCATGTAATTTTAAATGCTCACTACAAATCACAGTTGGAGGACTGGTTCTATTTTATTATTTTTAAAAAACTATTTGATTTCTACAGATTTTTTTTCCTGGGGACTTTATGGGCTCAGAATGGGAATGAATTACTTTTTTTTTTTTTTTTTTTTTTTTTGTATTTTGAGACAGGACCTCACCATGCTGTTCAGGTTTGCCTTGAACTCACTTTGTAGCCCAGGCTGGTCATGAACTTGCAACAATCCTCTTGCCTCAGCCTCCCAAGTGCCAGGACGACAGGTGTGCATCACCTTGCCCAAGAAGCAAGGAGTTACTTTTAAAATATAACATTAGAACCATAGGATTTTCAAGATTGCTTTAGAATATGTTGTAAACATCACTGTTTTTTAAAATTTCTTTTTATTTTAAAGAGACTAAAACCCAACAAAACAGAGTAAAGCCCACTAAAACAAAACAGTGAAAGAGGTACAGAACTTTGAAGCAGGATAATAGGAAATCAACAGTGGCTAATATATCTTATCTTCACAATAGTTGTACATTCTGTCATATAAAATTGAATAAAACCAATCAGAACAACTTTCAATAAAAACAATAAATTGTAACAAAACAGAACAATATTGGATCTCAAAAACAAGACAAAAGGAAATCCCCCATAGTCACTACATTGTATACTGTTATCCTCCTAATAGATGCTCAGACTACTGGCCTTAGGCGTGCAAAGTCAACCAAACAATAAAAGCATTTAGTTGGTTTTTTTTTTTTTTTCAGGTGCTGTCAACTCAGCCTGTCCTCTGGACCAGATGGTTGGTTGCAGGGGGTGGGGTAGGGTTCTTGGTTCTTAGCCCACATGCCAGTTGGCTCACAGGATAAGTGAACTGGCTTCTCTTTTCCTGGGCCCTACATGGTTTATGCAGCTTACAAGAAGGGCAAACTGGCTTCTTAAAGTGCTGCTCCTAGATCCACCACGGCTTCTGCAGATTCATAGGAGGGGTGAACTGGCTTCCCTCTTCCTGGGCCCCATGTGATTTGTGTAGCTTACTGGAAGATGAACTGGTTTCTTGATGTGCTCCTTCCAGACTCAGCGTGGCTTCTCATCACTGGTTTACTTTAAACACGGAGAACATAGAATTGTTACTGTTTCCTTTAACTAGTTTGAGCTATTGTAGTTTTGAAAATATGTTGTTCCTACAGGGTATTGTGTTGGGTATTTCAGCTATTTCATGTCCACAAATCCTATTCCCCCTTAGCAGAATCCTTTATATTTTTCTCTATTGTACTCATATATGCTTTATCTTTATAGCTATATCTTTATAGCTATCTTTATAGCTCCAGATTCTTATAAACAACAATTCTCATTGCACATTTGTTCTTTATTATTCTATGAGGAATATCAAGATGGAGCTCTTTCATCTGCTTGGCTCCTGTCTCTGGAGTTGCAAAAAGGGTTGGGGCTGAGAATAAGGTTAGTCCCCATTCTTAAAGAGGTCAGCAACATGCAACTCTCTCCAGGACATAAGATGATGAATTGTCCTCTCACCTTCCCAAACTTTGTGGTAGCATCAGTGTGGATCATTTGTTTACTCTCCACATATTATTTTATTTGATCACATTTGGAGTATGTGTGTGTGTGTGTGTGTGTGTGTGTGTGTATCTGTGGGATCTACACCCTAAGGTAAGTTCCAAGCCCTTTCCTGCTGTTTGTGACTTGAGTCTTGGAAAGTCACTTAATTTTCCACATTGGCCTAAAGCTATGACCTTCCTGACTCAGTTTTCCATGTGCCAGTATTACTGGTCCTAGCCACAATACTTTAGTCAAATTTCTTAACTTCTAGTGAAAATGCTACAACCCATTTATACTTCATACAAATTTATGACTTAGATACTGTGGCCACCCAAATTTTCAAGATATGGAAATATCTAGAGAAAATTTTCTCATTCCAGGGCATAACTCTCTGGATAGTAAATCTTTTTTTTTTTAAATCGGTACCAGGGGTCGAACTCATGACCATGTGCTTGCAAGGCAGGCACTTAATGCCGCTGAGCTAAATCCCCAGCCCCTTGGACAGTAATTCTTGTCCAAAACCCAAGGCATGTTTCCAGCACAGTAGAATATAATCCTTCTTTCTTTATTCCAACTTTTAATCCATCAGGGAAACATAGTGAGTGGTGTAATCAGGGTTTTTAAGGAAAATAACTTAATACAGGACACATAATTTATAGTACTATTTTATAATAGTCACCGAAAGAGTCAAACACACACAAAGAAAGTGCAGAAAATCTGTCTACACACTAAGACCCAAAGAATCTGAGGGCCTGGATCCCATGACAAGGTCCTGCATGAGTCCGGTAAAAGACCTAAAACCTATAAGAATGCCCCCCAAAAGTCCAACTGGAAGACTAGATCCCATAACGATCTGTGCAAGTCTGTTTCATAGATCTGCACTGGGAAGGCCTGAGGATTAGTGGTGAAAGCTAGAAAGTCTGTGCCAGTGGGATGAAGGTTCTGCACTGGAGCCAAGAAGCAATGCTCAAAATAAAACCAGAGCTCCCCCAAAAAGTTCCACAGTCATCCTCAGAGAAAACAAGATCCTGAGCTTCTCTGACGAGAACAGCCAAGTTCATATCAGGAAGCTAGTGGGCAAACTTCTGCAGGAGATTGAATAGCACGCTATCTTCTCTGGAGCCAGGAAGTGATGCTCAAAGTAAGGACTAGAGCTCCCCCATAGTGAACCACAGCTGCTGTCAGCAACAACGAGGTTCTAAGTGCCTCTGAAGATGAGAACAACCAACTTCATATCAGGAAAGAAGCTCGACAAGGTCCTCCAGGAGAACCAATGGCAACAGAAGAACCAATTCTTCCTCATCAGTTGGCAACAATCCTCAGGTGGCCTTCTGCACCCAGTACCATGATGATTCAGTTCAGCTAGGTGTTACAAGATGACCACCAGTGGTCAATCCACCACAGTGAGAATCTTTCTTTGTAAGAGGCAGCATTTTTCACTGAGACCCTCTTAGAGATCCATGCCTACCATTAGGTCTAATATGTGGTCATTAATGTGGTCTAATATGTGAGCCTTGGGTTCTTTATCTCTTGCACAAGCGTTCTCAACATCAACCTGTTTATAGCACCTTGAAAAAAGAATTGAAGTTATTGAGTTAGTGCATATGTTAGCTTTTTACTGTAGGCAAATAACCAAAATAATTCAAAAAAGAAATTTTGCTGCCTTGTGTTTTAGGCCTGTGCCAAGGCAGCAGGGCATGGTGGGAACAAGTGGAAGAGCAAATAATCTCACCTCCTGGCTGCCAGCAATCCAAAGAGAGGAAGAGACTAGGGCAAAGGTCCTTCTGGCCTTGAAGGGCATGGCTCCAAGATCTCACTCCATCCTGGTAGGTTCTGCCTCCTACAGACTCACCACTACACACTACAGCTATCTCACAGACAAAGCTTGTATCACATGGGCCTTTGGTATATTATCAAAGTTTTCCTATTCCTAGCTGGGCTTGGTGGCACACATATGCAATGTCACCACTCAGAAGGCTGAAGTAGAACACACGCTACAAGTTCAAGGACAGCCTGGGGTACATAGTGAGTGTTGTCTTGAACTCTCAGTCATCCTCCTGCCTCAGCCTTCTGATTGCTAGCATTGTAGGTGTGGCCTGGACTATTTTTACTTTTTTGAGGAAAGCCCTGGGAAAGAGGTCAATGGTCCCTTCAGGCAAGATTGTTCATTTTGAAATCTTAAAGCCTTGTGTGGATTGATGGAAAACATGTGAGCAATGAAGGTACCAAGTAACCTTCAGACACAGTGCCAAGAACAGACTGGCCTTGTCACATTCTATGAATGAATCAAAACAACACTTAGAACACAGGTGTGGGAGCCACACTGATGTCCCCTTATAGATAAATGGCTGTGACAATGTATACCACCGATCCACACAGTGAAATGTTAGTTCATCCTCAGAAAGGAGGGAACTCTGATATCCCTTACCAATGTGGGATCCTGAGGACATTGCACGAAGAGGTAGAAGGCAGACACCTAAGAACACACAGGATCGAAGCCTACAGGACTTTGAGCCCACAACTGTGCATTCACAGGGACGGAAGGGAGAACACTGGTTCCCAGGGGGTGTGAGGACTGGGCAATCTCTGCTCAGGATGAGTAAAAGCTTTTGCAGGTACACAGGGCTGCACAATACAAGCAATGGACAGTCATGTGTCACATATTACATTTTGTCCAGTCTGGACCACACAGACATAGTGGTTGCGTGAGATGGTACAGCCTCCAGTTCTCCTAGTTCTCACAATCTGAAGAGTTCCTTCTATATCACTGTTGGCTCAATGACAATTTCAATGAATCACCCATTTCTCAAAACACATTCCCCATCATCATTCCCTGTATGTCTCTTTTGAATATAAATTAAGCCTATGCAGGAAAGCAGGTGTAATCTGCCATTCAGTTTGGCCCATGACTGTAATTCCACTACCCGGGAGTGAGGTCTCTAATTCTATCACTCCAGGAGCCCAAGGCAAGGAACTTTGCATATAATATAAGCCCAGGCTAGTCAAAGTAGGATTTGGACATAACAGGATCTGGGTTTTGTGGAGGAGAAGTGTGTGTTTGGGAGAAATTATGGCCACTTGTTGAGCATCTTCTTAGTCTGTGGAGCATGGTCCTCAGCAGAACTCTTTGGAGGAACACTGTGTAATGGTTGATACATTGTGTCAACCTGAGAAGTGTGGAAGTTTAAGGAAGTCACTCAGCAGGGTCGTTTCTTTGTAAACATGCTGAGCCTGTGCAAGGGGAGAGCAGGGAGATGATGTGAGTGCTATACCCACCTGAGGACAGGTAGCCTGTACACATTGTAAGGGAGGAAAAAAAGCTTATTCTCCCCTCTTGTTTGCTTTTGCTGCTTTTGCTGTCTTCTGCTGCCTTGAACTGTTGCCCCTATACCATGCCACCCTGCCTTGGAGCTAGTTGATTATGGACTGAAATCTCCATGAACGGTGAGCTAAATAAACCTTTCTTTCCTTAATTTTGGGTGTTAGGTATTTCCTCTCAGCAACGAGAAAAAAGTAACTGAGATACTCTGGAAGTGGTGGTGGATGGGAAAATTCAAGGGCCATCAAGTGAGGGGCCAGAGAGAGGGTTCTTGGAAGGTGACCAGTCAGGAGGTGGGGCTACAGAAAGTGGAAGGTGGGACTCAGGAGGCCAGGGATGGGAGTACGGAAGGACAAGAGGTGGCACAAGTATGGCCAATGCATCCAAAACCTGCTGACTAAAAGTGTAATGGTTAGAAGATGAGTTCCCAGAATGCAAAGGGGTAGCTGTGACTGAAGCAGTGTTTTCCCCCACTTGGGCGAAAGTGTGTACAGAAGGAAGAAACTAGAGAGGAGACACTGGAAAGGAGAATTGGGGGCAGATAGAAATCAGCAGAGGTAAAATGTGGGAAAATGGCTTGGAAGGGGACTACCATGGAGGTGTAGGATGAGAGAGGGAAGAGGTTGTGCTTAAGTAATCAAAGGGATAAAACAAAAAATGAGGCTTTGTGCTAAACCTGCCTAGGGACTACCTCAGGAAGAAGGCAAAGGGCTGGAGGCTGTGCCTTACCCCCTGAGCAAGAACAACTGACTCTCAGCCTTTCTCCTGGTCTGGTGACGGGCAGTGTGAGGCACGTGACTGATTGCACATGCGCCCTAGGAATTTGAGTCTGTCAGCCCAAGCTCTCACGTGACCCATGTGTTTGGTGCGCATGCGTGGGCAGTCAGCGGGGCAATGGCTGGTCCGTGGGACCAAAAGGAAGGCGAAGAGTCTCGAGTTCTCATTTCGCAGGTAAGGAGCTGCTTTCAGGCATCAGCTCTCAAACTGGGAGATGGTCCTTGGGCAAGTCGGAGAGTGACAACCCGACACTTACACCCCACCCTACCCTCTTTGACCCTGTTGCTACTCCCCTCTCTGACCCCCTTGATCTGTCTAGACACCTTCCCGCTTTCCTGTGACCCAGGCTGGGCCTTCCCGTCTCCTGTGGTGACCTGGCCCAGCCGAGGTCCCCTGCCCTCTACCCAGCTTCTCCCTGCTTCTCCCTTCTTGCCCCTCACCACTTTCTTGCCCTTACCTCTCCCTGCTTGTCCCCCCTCTTTCTTCCCTTTCTCCTTGTCCTCTTCCCTCAGGCCGCTTCCCACTCCTTTCCTGATTTCTCCTCCTCCTCTTCTTTATTCACTCTTTTTTTTACCTTACCAAGTCCTATACCCCCATGCCTTGTTGGACTCATGCTGGCCCCGCCCCTCTCAGGCCTACCCAGACTCTCCCAGCCCCTCAGACCTTCATTAGACTGCGTAAGTCACACGGCGTTGGACAGGTACATGACGTCACACACAGGAATAATTTGTTCACCCTGAAGGATTTAGTGATTTTATATGCAACCTCCAAGGATGAATACATTTAGTTGAATGAAACAGGAAAATATTAAGCATTTTTGGAAGATAATAGTATGAACTGTGACTAATAGCTACATTGATATCGGAATATGATACAGTGTGATGTACAGTTAGATAATGCAGTTGGACTTTTTGTAGCTATAATAACGAACAGTTGACTTTCCACAGGCAAGGTACAGTATTAGATTTATTTTTTAGAGAAAGTATTTTAGACATATGGTAGGAGATATTTGTGGATTGGGTGATGGAAAGAGAAATATGGGATGTGTGATAAGTCCCCGTATTAGATCCCTAGTTAAAAAAAAAAGCAAAGGACAGGTTTGCGAAATATTTAACTGATACAATTCACAACACCTTGTGACTGAAAGGAAAGGTTAGAAAATGATATTATGAATTAACAGAAATGAAGCTGAGGGAAGACAGGGCTTGATGAGAAAATGATGAGATCATAATCACTTAATACAATTTTTAGCTCTTAACATGTATTGCTTGATTAGGAGGATCCAGTATTGGCAGCTATTATTTTTTTCTTTCACCTGAATGTATTACTAAAATTAGAAAAAATGTAACATCTAAGCATAATTAGTACATGTAATCACTTCTTGAAATTAATTATTTCAGAATTCATAAAAACTCACACAGCCAGGGGCCAGGGATTTAGCTCAGTGGCATAAGCACCTGCCTGGCAAGAGCGGGGTCTCAAGCTCCGTCTCTGGTGCAGGAAAGCAAAACAAAACCTCACATGGCTGAAGAATTCATTTTATCTGTTGAACCATATAAGTTTTCATTCATCTAAACATCATTGTATTAATAACATCTGTTGAATATATTATTTTCTATGATGTAAAGTAATAATTACTAGAGTGATTTCTTGAAGTTAGGAGTCATACAGTTGATCTTCTTGTCAATCTGATGCTGAAATTCCTAGTTAAGGCTACGGGTTACCAAAACTAGACTCAGTTTTGAAAAATGCCATACTAGTGCTTGGCACAGAGGTTTTGGTAGAAATTTGAGATGTCACAGTGATAGATTTAAGACTTCGTAGATTTTGTTACAGTTATATTTCAACTCTAGTTTTTTGCCCTGAGTACTTGTCGTTTCAGAAATATAAAGAGCAGCTGGAACCTGTGACACAGTTTTGGCTACTTGTCAATAAAAGGAGAAAGCACTTTGTTTCTGTCTTAATTTTGGCGATAATTTTGAACCACTAATGATGGAATACAGTTGAAAGTAGAAAATAAGATTTGGTTGGATGAAGTTGTGGGTAAATGCTCCCTCTTTGACGTTTAGCTTTAAATTTCCAAGTTCTGTGGATACTTCTGACCCAAGGGATCTCTGACCAACTAAGTGGGGTAAGAGGAATCTAGAGCTTTGGATGGATGATCCAAAGGAAAGGTGAAAGCCTCTGTGACCCCTAAAAGTGTATGGAGATCTGTTCTCCCCTCCAATCTCCCATCTGTGTCCTGTGCAATTGCCTTTATTCAGGACAGTACTGTGCCTCCTGAATTCTAGCCACCTTGGTGTCTCACTTTGTCTTCTGAAGGGCCAGCAAGGCCTCTGCTTAGGCTGCTCTTTTTACAATGTGGACTCGAAATCCCACTAAGATTCATATCATCATCAGGGCCTTCTTTATTTTCTTCTGTGTTGTACTTACCGTTTTCCAGTTTCCGAATATGGCTCTTTTTACATATTTTTGCTAATTTTCCAAGGCAGTTAAGGTGGAAGAGTAATTCTGGCCCCTGATGGTCTATCATGGATGCAAGTACAAGTCTCTGTGCCCAGCGATAGATCAATAGAGCACATGTTCCAGCCATAAAACCAGATTTCAAAAAGATCAAAAGTAGTAGAAAATTTTCTCTTGATTTTTAAACAAAGCAGAGGACAAATTGATATTGCACAGTATTAAAGAAAGCGTTAAAAAAAAGAAAGCGTTTTAAAAATTTCTAAGTACTTTTTCCTATGACTGTTTGCTTCAGCCCTTTGGGCTGCATTCATGTAGATGTATTTTCTGTCTGCTGTTTTACTTGATTACTTTCTTTTAACCTTTAAAAAATGTCTATCATTTTCCTGAGGAAATTTTGATCTTTCCATTCTCTGAGTTTTATTAGGGTCCATGGTTTAACTGGCAAGGAAAACGAAACACACACACCCATGCGCACGCACGCACACACTAAACAGCTTTGTATTGCACTTATTTTTTTTAAATTTTTTAAAAATTTTATTTAAAGAGGAAAAAAAACCCAACCAGACAGAAGACAAAATGGTAGTAACAATACAGAATTCCAAAAGGAAAAAAAATAAAAGAACCAAAAACAAACAAAAAACCAAAACAACAACAAAAAGAACAAAAACACTAAGAAATCGCCACTTGATGCATTGCGTACTCTCATCACTGGAAATAGTAGTTCAAGTTATAAAATTAACGCATACAAAGTAGACATTCAAACAGTGAGACTGTTAACAGTTCTGGTCAACAATCTAACAAAACCAGTAATATGGTCATCTATCTTACACACATAAACATACATGCAGTTATATCCTTTAGAGCACTTTCTTTTCTTCTTTTTTACAGTAGCAATTACACATTTTGGGTTTTATTACTTCTACAGTTCTTACTACTTTTTACACTAGAGACACAATGTGATATTTATAAATATGATTCTTATTTATTTCACTAATGAGGATAGTCTCCAGTTGTCTCTATTTCCCTATGACGGCCTCAAGATCAGCCTTTTTTATAGCTGAGTAATATTCCATTGTGTAAAAATACCACATCTTTTTCATCCACTCTGCAGTTGATGGGCATCTTGGTTGTTTCCAAGATTTAGCTATTACAAATTGGGCTGCTATAAACACAGGTGTACATATATCACTTTGATATGAACTTTTCAGTTCTTCTGGGAAAATACCCAGGAGGGGAATAGCTGGGTTGAATGGAACTTCCAATCCTAGTCTTCTGAGAATTCTCCATATTGATTTCCATAGTGGTTGCACCAGTCTGCACTCCCACCAACAGTGAAGCAGTGTTCCTTTTTCTCCGCAGCCTCGCCAACATTTGTTATCAGTTGATTTCTTGATGGCAGCTATTCTTTGCGGTGTGAGATGATATCTCAATGTTGTTTTAATTTGCATTTCTCGAATGACCAGTGATGGTGAACATTTCTTCATGTATTTGTTTGCCATTTGTATATCTTCATCTGAGAACTGTGTGTTCATCTCAGCTGCTCATTTTTGGAGAGGGTCTTTGAATTTGGGGGGGGGTTGATGTTTTTCAATTCTTTATATATTCTTGATATAAGTCCTTTGTCCGAGGGGTTGCTGGCTAAAATTCTTTCCCATTCTGTGGGTTTTCTTTTCACTCTGATGGTGATTTCTTTTGAAGTGCAGAAACTTTTCAATAATGTGAGATCCCAGTTGTTGATTCTCTGAAGTATTTCCCATGCAGCTTGCATTTTGTTCATGAAATCTCTGCCTACCCCTATGTCTCCAAGATTTCTACCTACCTTAACTTCTAGTAGATTTAGTGTTTCTGTTTTAATGTTTAGGTCTTTGATCCATTTAGACTTTAATTTTGTGCATGGTGATACGCATGGATCTAGTTCAGTCTTCTGCATTTGGAGAGCCAATTGTTCCAACACCATTTATTAAAGAGGCTATCCTTCCTCCTGTGAACATGTTTAGCCCCTTTGTCTAATATCAGGTGGCTAAGTGTCTTTGTACTTATACTTGCATCTTCTAATCTGTTCCATTGATCCTCAGGTCTATTTCTTTGCCAGTACCATGCTGATTTTATCACTGTGGCTTGGTAGTATAGTTTCCAGTCAGGAATTGAGCTGCCTCCTGCCTTGCCTTTATTGCCAAGATTTGCCTTTGTTCTTCTAGGTTTCTTCTGTTTCCAAATGAATTTTAGGAGTGTTTTCTCTAGATCTGTGAGGTATGTCAATGGTATTTTGATTGGGATTGTGTTAAATCTGTATAACAGTTTGGGAAGTATGGCCGTTTTCATGATGTCGGTTCTTCCTAGCCAAGAGCATGGAACATCTTTCAATTTCCTAATATCCTCTTCAATCTCCTTTTATAACATAGTATAATTTTCAGTATATAGGTCTTTTACATTTTTAGTTAGGTTGATTCCTAAGTATTTCATTTTTTTAGATGTTACTGTGAAGGGTGATATTTCCATAATTTCTCTCTCGGTGAGTTTCTCGTTTGTGTACAGGAATGCTATTGATTTTTGAGTGTTGACTTTGTATCCAGCTACACTGCTGAATTTGTTTATTACCTCTAGTAGTCTTTTAATGGAGTTTTTTAGGTCTTCTATATAGAGTATCATGTCATCTGCAAATAGTGATAATTTAACTTCTTCCTTTGCTATCTTTATTTCTTTTATTTTTTTCTCTTGTCTGATTGCCCTGGCTCGTGTTTCCAGAACTATATTGAATAGGAGTGGTGATAGTGGACATCCTTGTCTTGTTCCTGATTTTAAAGTGCAAGCTTTCAGTTTTTGTCCATTTAGTATAATATTGGCTGTTGGTTTGTCATATATGGCCTTTATAAAGTTGAGGTAGACACCATGTATTCCAAGTTTCTGAAGGGGTTTTTATCATGAACATGTGTTGGACCTTATCGAAAGATTTTTCTGCATCTCTTGAGATGACCATGTGGTTTTTGTTTTTGGCTCTGTTGATGTGGTGTAGTACATTTATTGATTTGTGTATGTGAAACCATCCCTGCATTCCTGGAATGAATCCCGCTTGGTCATGATCTTCTTGATGATTTGCTGCATTCTATTTGCTAGTATCTTATTGAGAATCTTTGCATCTATGTTCATTAGTGAGATTGGCCTGTAGTTCTCCTTTTTCGTTGGGTCTTTGGTTTTGGTATCAGAGTAATACTTGCCTCCAGGAATGAATTAGGGAGGATTGCTTTCTTTTCAATTTCATTGAAGAGTTTAAGGAGTGCTGGCATCAAGTCTTCTCTAAATTTCTTATAGAATTCAGCTGTGACTCCATCAGGACCTGGGCTTTTCTTTATTGTTAAGTTTTTTATTATGTTTTCAATTTCAATAGCTGATATTGGATTATTCAAAATTGCCATATCTTCTTGGTTGAGCTTTGGTATTTCATATGTTTCTAGAAATCTGTCCATTCGCTTTGTGTTTTCCTCTCTATGTTAGAGATTTTCAAAGTAGGTATTCATGATCTTTTGAATTTCCATGGGATCTGTAGTAATTTCCCCTTTTTTGGTTCTTATTGCATGAATTTGGGTTTTTTCTTTCTTTTTATTTATAATGGTAGCTAGAGGTTTATCAATTTTGCTTATCCTCTCAACAAACCAGCTTTTTGATTCATTAATTCTTTGTATTGTATTTTTAGTTTCAATTGCATTGATTTCTGCTCTAATCTTTACAATTTCCTCTCTTCTATGAGCTTTAGATTTAACTTGCTCTTCTTCTTCTAGAAGCTTGAGATGCAGCATTAGGTTGTTTATTTGTGCTCATTCTGTTTTCTTGATATGACAATTTATTGCTATATATTTCCCTCTTAAGAATGCTTTCATGGCATCCCACAGATTACAATAGGTTGTGTCTGCATTTTTATTGAATTGTAGGTATTGCTTTATTTCTTCTTTAATTTCCTCAGTATTCCACTGGTTGTTCACAAGGTTGTTATTTAATTTCCATGTATTTATGCCAGTTTTGCAATTTCTTTTGCCATTAATTTCCAATTTCAGTGCGCTGTGGTCAGAT
Source organism: Dolichotis patagonum (assembly GCA_004027295.1). NCBI lineage: Eukaryota > Metazoa > Chordata > Mammalia > Rodentia > Caviidae > Dolichotis > Dolichotis patagonum. Next base: position 15,777 of record PVJX010038201.1, read on the forward strand.
AGTATGCATGGGATAATCTCAATACCTTTGCATTTACTTAAGAATGTTTTATGGGATAATATATGGTCTATTTTGGAGAATGTCCCTTGGGCAGCTGAGAAGAATGTGTATTCTGATGTGGTTGGGTGGAGCACTCTGTAAACATCTACTAAGTCCAATTACTCACAGGTATGATTCAGTTCCATTATTTCTTTGCTGATTTTTTGTCTAGTTGATCTATCTCTTTGTGACAGTGGGCTGTTAAGGTCACCTGTAATAATTGTGTTCTTGTGTATTTGGTTTTTCATGTCCTTTAGTATCTGTCTTATATAGTTGGGTGCTCCTGTGTTTGGTGCATATATATTTATAATTGTTAGTTCTTCGTCTTGAATTTTTCCACTTACGAGTATGTAGTGACCTTCTTTGTCTCTTTTAATCATTTTAGGTTTGACGTTCACATTGTCTGCAAATAGGATAGTTACCCCTGCTTTTTTATGGGTTCCTGTTGCATGGAATACTGTTTTCCATCCTTTGACTTTTAATCTATGAGTTTCTTTTTGAGTCAGATGTGTTTCTTGTATATAGCGTATTGTGGGATCCTGTTTCTTGATCCATTCTGTCAACCTATTTCTTTTGATATGTGAATTGAGCCCATTTACATTATGGATATCACTGATATGTACTGGCTTGACTTTGCCATGTTGTGTTACTGTTGTTAG
>PVJX010038202.1:0-16222 GCA_004027295.1 Dolichotis patagonum
GCACTTGCTCCACCTGACATAGAGGCTGTTGGAGAAAAGAAGACAGCAAAAGCTCCAGAGGTGAGACACCTCTTACACTTTATATAATGGCAATATTATATTTCAGAACAAGAAAAACCTGTGTATGTAAACTAACTTGGATCATTTCTATTCCCTACATCACTGAAGCTTGAACAATTCTTGTTTGGAAAATCTGTTAGATATAATTGTTCCTTTAAAGACTGTAGACATTATATACTACCTATTTTTTTTGTACCAGAACTCCAACTCAGGATCTTGTGCTTGCCAGGCAGGTGCTGTGCCACTGAGCTATATTCCTGGTCCTATATTAGCTATTTTAAATGTATGTTGTTGAAAAGTCAGTCAGTCATTCCTAATTTTATAAGTCTAAGGATTTTCAGTTCTTAGCTCCTTTTATTCTCAGTAGGACTTGTAAATTATTACACATTCTGGGGAATTGTGCTGAGAGACGTTTGCTACTCAGCCAAATCATTCTGGGTAGAGGTTTCTACAGACTGATTATCTGAACTACTCCTGGGATGCCCTTTAAGTGAGCTTCTTATATAGTAATAGATCACTTGCTTCTCTTGAAAGACTCAATTTGATCTTTTACTTTGTACACAGTTTGAGTTCCTGCTGAGTTTTTCTCTTTACTAACTTTTCTGAAGAAAAATCCTTCTGTTAGTTCCTGAGACTAGTGTGTGTTTTGTAAAGGGTTAGTATGTTCTGGTTAGTAGGTTGATCAGACTGACATAGCTAATGATTATCCATTCCCCTGGAGTGGCCCTATCTATCTGTCTATCTATCTATCTATCTATCTATCTATCTATCTATCTATCTATCTATCTATCATCTATATAATGTGTTTGGAAGCTAAGAGACTGGACATATAAGAATAGAATGTAAACCCTCTGAAAGGGAGTGGCAAATGAAGGTTGAGGGTAGAGAAGGGTTTCAGATATCCAGTCCCCTGACCATATCCTACCCAAGGTTTGGAATGGGTTTGCACCTTTTCACAAATATTTATAGAACACTTATTAGGTACAAGGCAGACTATAAGTTAAGGGCATATTAAATAAGACGAGAACAACAATAGAAAAAGCTTTGGCCTCTATCCTTGGGAAGCTCATAGACATAAAAATGTACAGAGACATTTAAGCCAAAGAATGAGACAATATAAAGCTATAATAATAGCTAGTTATATCTGAGTTTTAAATGCTCATGAAATGCTGACAACTATTCTGTGCAATCAGTACTATTATAGTCTGGATGTTTAGGGTGAAGTAAAGGGAGATCAAGTAACTTGAGCAAGGATGTCCAACTCTTAGCAGTAGATTTTAAATGTGATTGAAGAAGATCTGGCTTAAGTCTCTGTGTGCTTACCTATTAGATATCACTTTCTTACCTCCCTGTACAAGGCTGAAGAGCAGCCATGTTTGTCTTTAAGACAGATGAATGATCCTTTTCTTTTTGTGGCGTGGTGAGGATTGCCCAGTGGAATGATCTGAGTTCTGAAGGGTGAATAGAGCTTTCCTAAGAAGACAAGAAAAAAAGGGATGTTGGTGGTGTTGGTTTGTCATCTTCGAGTAGAGAAGCCAAAGAATTATACAAAAAAGAAAGGAAATGAAGTCTAATTTTCCTATATTACAAACTTTATCAAGAAAAAGCAGGAGATGGGAAACAAGGACCAGTTGTGAAGAGTCTTGTAACTGCTATTAAAAGGTACAACACAGATGAAGACAGTGTAGCTGTCAGGATCTCAACTGAGGAAACAGAAAACACTTCAGGTATTTACATCAGGAGGAACTTGATACGGGATTTGTCCACACTAATGAGGAAGATGAGAGCTGAATATGGGATAGTGAGACAATCTGGGTATTAATCACACCAGAAAGCTATGAGTCCCTCAGTTTGGAAGCACAAGGGGGCAGCAGGTGGAAGGTGTGACTGGTAGGAGCCGGACAGTTTGGGCCTGAAATGTTGGAGAGTACACAGCTGTCACCAGAGAAGCTGCTGAGTCATTAGGGCCGGGAGCTGAGGGGAGCAACCTCCCTATTCTCACTGTGTTTCCCAAAGGAAGAATGTTAACACAAACCTGGAAAACACGTTTTGACAATGAGCTCTTATCCCTCCCACATGAATCAAGCGAGGAAAAGAGGAATAAACTTGAAAAGGCAGAAGACCTAGCCCTAGCAAGAGGTAGGGTTTCCCTGCAGGACTGTAGTATGCTGCAGGTAATTGGTTTACATTAGGTGCTGATTAGATCGCAGAAGACAGATTTACAAATAGAGACCAGTACAGTCACAAAGATGAGTTGGAACGTTGTTGAATTTGGTAAGGTTTAATAAGAACTAGAATTAAATTACGGACCGGAGGAATAGATCTGTCACTCTCACTAGGACTTCACTGTAGGGAAGGAGTTCATAAATAAGACCCCCCCCCAAAAAAACCCCACTAACTGCAATAAAAATGTGACAAGTGTGGTTTTATTAAAAGTAACATTTTTTAAAAAATCAAAAGACAATGTTTAAACAAATCAGAATGCAAGTTTTAGTCTGGGAGGAGATATGTGCCACATATACAACCAATGAAGCATTAGTTTCATGAATAACATTGTTACAAATCAATACAGAAAAAGAAAAACAATCGAATAAAAAAATAGACAGGAATCATGGACTTGCGTTCTACAGAAGAGGGAACTTCACTGGCTAACGTATACATTAAAAAATGCTCCATATCAGTAAACAAGTAAATGTAAATTAAAACCATCCTGCAATACAGTTTACAATAAACAAACTATAACAAATTACAGTCAACCTCAGGCAGTTAAAGATATTGAGAAATGGGAATTTTTACTCATTCAGTGTATCCACGTCATTATGGTTTGTGTCTGAATGTCCCCCCAAAGCCTCATGTGGTCAAAAGGGTGAGCTTTTACAAGATGGCCAAATCCAGTGTTGGGATTAAGGTTGTGAGCTCAGCACCTCTCTAGGATGGGTGGTCTGCAATACAGTATAAGGGACAGAAAATGGTTTCTTTCTCCCTCTCTTCGTTGTTTGGCTTCCACTGCCATGAACTGTTGCCCCTCTGCCATGTGTCATCCTGCCTTGAAGCCAGCTGATTATGGACTAAAGCCTCTACAAACTATGAGCTAAATAAACCTTTACCATTTTAACTTTAGGTGTCAGATATTTTGTCTCAGCTATTAGAAAAGTAACTAAGACACATGCATTTAGGAAAGCATTGGGGTGCTATTTTGCAAAGTTGGAGATACTCATTTCTTTTCACCCCCATCAGAAACTATATTGCTAGGCACATGTCCAGAAGATATTCCAGTATATATCATCAATAAAATATCTATAAAAAATTGACAATTGTTTGTAATAGTAAGAGGAAAAGCAGTGAAACATTAAAACACTCAGAAGCTATTTAAAAGCCCATTCTTAACAAATAGACTGTAATATTCAAACAACGAAGCTCTATTAAGTGAAAACTGTTAAATCTTGAAAACATGAGGATTAACAAATATAATACCATAGAAGTACATATACAGTATATATATCATTTTAGAAAAATATATATGAAACTTAATTGGTCTTTATGACTAATGAGTTTCCTTATTGGTGACTGAAGAAGTTGGACCACAAGTTTCCTTCTCAATAAAGTTCTGAAGCTGATGATATCGTGGTAGAGACAGAGTCATCATCTGCAGATATTTCCAATTTTATGCGTATTAATAGCTGTTTCAGTGCCTGAAGTCCCCAGTCACACCCTGAGTTTCTTGCATAATTGATGCTATTTTTATTCTACACAAGATATCTTATTTCTGATTGGTGTCCTTCAAAGTGATGGATCTGCTATAATTTCTCAGCTGTCAACCTGGATGTTGAATTAGGACATTTTATATCCTTGAAGTGCTTCATCTACCCCTTTGTCATTATATAGATATAAAACAAAACTCACTCTACTTGGTAAAGAGTATAGGGTATTTAATTTTAGTTGACATTTAGGTATTAACTGTTAAATTACATTATCACCTAACACATTTAAGTGCATTATATTGACACCTTGAAGAAACAACTTACAAATAAAGTTCACTTGCTGATGAATGTGAAAGGCAGAATGATCTTATAGCTACATTTTTATGAATTGACATTGATATTTATTTCTAAATATTTCCTCAAAAATTTTAATATACCCACTTTAGGCACATGATTTGATATCTGTGATTCTTTTTATAAATGATTAGAATAAACTATCTTTTGCATTAATACAGTTCTCCTTTAAGCATCTTTATTTTCAGGAGAATTCTCTTTAGTAATGAAATATACAGTCCTGAAGGGAATGTCAGTATCTTCAGTGTTAGAGAGGAGCAATATTCCACTAAGTAGTATTGAGATTATGAAAGAAGATGTGTTCATATAGTGGAAGTAACTATATAACAATATAAATGAATATGATATTATTGAATTTAATACATGTACTGACAATGATAAGTACTGTTTTCCATACATTATGACAATAACAATAGCAATAAATCAATTATGATTAGGATGCTATTGCTTCCTATTGTGAAGTATTCATTCTACACATTTACATTTTATGATTCCCAGGCTTTTATTCATATTAATTTTCATTAGTGCATATTTGCAGTATGCAATGATTACAGTCTTCATAGGGAGTTGGTATAAGTGCATAATACATCTTAGTTCTTTTTAGTGACTATTATGTTAGAGATATTAGTGTATTTAAAGGTGGCAGAAAAATGACTAGTCATGGTGGCCAGGGTTCAAATCCCAACTCTTCTGTACTACCTCCTTAGGATAAGGGAAGGCACTTAACTTTGTGCATCTTCTTTTTTGCACACCTGTAAGAGGAGCCTAATAATGTTAACCTTGTGGAGGTGTGATGGGACCTTGGGTGGTTGGTGTGATTTTATTATTTTTCCTGTTGTCTATCATTTATTTTGCACTTTTTTATTTTATTGGTATTATAGTTCTCATACAGGAGGACCCATGCCATACTTAAGATTATGCATCTGATTTGTTTCACTCAACATTATGGTCTCAAGGTACATCATCCATTTTCTTACAAATGACTCAAGTCTATCCTTCTTTATGGCACAGTAGTACTCCACTGTATATAAATACCACATTTTCTTTATCCATTTATTTGTTGATGGACTCACAGGCTGCTTCCAAGATTTAGCTATTATTAATTGTGCTGTTTTAAACATGGCTATACATGTATCACTGTAATATGACACTGTTAACTCTTTGGGGAAGATACTTAGAAGGGGAATAGATGGATCAAAAGGAATTTCTGCAGCAACCCATGTGGCTCCTGAGGTTCTTGGGGTTAAGGACCATGAGAGGATGAGAAAAACAAGGAAAAGACAAAGCTGGGGTCAGGTGGAGCCCTTACTCCCCTGATGGGAGGAAAGGAACTGCTCAAGGCAGCATGTCTATTTATATACTGTGAAAGACGATGTCAATTTCAGCCCCTTGGCCTAGCAACCCATTGCTTGGGTTGTCTAGGAGCTTGGTTTTTTTTCTGGGCTGTAGCAACTTCTTCATGTGGCTGACCTGGGCACTCTTTTTTTCTGGTAGAATCACATCTGGCTCATGCCTTGGTCAATTTCCAGCTTCCACAGCTTCCAATATATCCATCTCTTTTGTTGTTGCACAGGATGGGTGGTCAGTGGAAGCTGGCAGAGCTATGTTGGAGAACTGTATAGAAGATATTTTTTATTTTAAGTGCAGTCCAAAGATTTTTGTGCAGTTCATTCATCTGTGACAGTAGTCAGCCTCCTGTGTAGCTGGCAATTGTAAAAAGGCATTAGTGATTCGAGTTTCTTTTATAACATATTACTTTAGTATTGTTTTATATACCTCTAATACTTGTATGTTTTCTGCAGGATGTTCAAAGCCAAGAGAAGGTGAGACCTGTTTTAAAACAATCAATTTTACTATTTATCAAGGTCAGTTAAGTCTCCTCAGGAACCTTGGAACCAGCTATAGCACCTCTTAGTTCTTCTGTCAGTGTCAGCCGTATGGATGAGTCACGGCCATTGCTTAACCAAGTTGCTTTCGTGAAAGTTTGAGAGATCTTTTCTCCTGGTGACTCTTAGGCATGCTACATGCCAATGATTACTCTCCTCAGTGGTCTGAAAATCTTCTTGATCAGAAGACCAGGGACCCACTGAGTATAGGATAACACAACAGAGGTTCTCTTATGTCCTGGGTCCTCACTGACCTTGGAGGGCTGGTGCCAAAATATTGGATGTCCTCTTAGCCCATCTGTCTAATTTTTGGTCTCTGTACCTCAGTTGTTGAATATCTAGAAGAAAAGACTGACAACAGTACAATGTAGTAGAGGCAGTAAGCATAACATTAGCATCTTATCTAAATATCAAACATTTTAGAACATAAAATAGAACCATTATTTTTTAACAATCATGGATGTTTTAACATTTGAATACCTGTAGAATATTAACAAACAGTTACATATTTTACACAGGAAATTAGAAATCAAACCACGCTACAACATTGTAGCATAAAAACCATGATGACATTTTGTAACACAGTTGAATTTTCATTTTGACATCAAAATTCCCCTTTTTGGTCAGTCATCCCTATCTAATACATAAAAGATTTTACCTAACCTGTCATTTAGTGGGATGTAGATCTCATAAGTATTTGTTGAAGGCAGAGATCTGAATCTGAACCAAAATTCTGTCACCATAAAAATCCCCATTTTACATTTTTTGAAGACCTATACATCTGGAAGGATGAATGTATGAATACACCATGAAGTTAACAACAATTATTTGTCATTACCATATGAAAACCTTTGTATGGGCATTTTTTAAATCAAAAACTTTATTGTATTATTTCTTTTGATGATGACCAATGTGAACATATTATAATAATATTTTATATAACTTTAGTTGGGGTGTCTCCCATAAGGCTATGGAGGTCACTGGGGCTTCCAATCAATGAACAAGAGCTGGTAAAATGTTACCAGGTGGCCACTTTCTTATTCATCAGTTGGAGTCCTGTCCAATAATCACAACCTGAGGGACTCTTAACTGTCTTAATATAATTTTTGATGACATAACAAACCCAATTACAACATTTAATCATTTAAATTTTAAACAATGAGAGACTCTCAAGTCAATAATAAACAATAATATTTATTACATTTACATAACCAATCTTTGCATCATTTGGACCAGCTGGCAACCCAGGTGGTATTTGGACTAGGTGGAAACATGTTTTGTAATTCTATAACCCAAATAAACCTTGATTAAATGATCCAGAAATGTTTTTTTAAAAAAGAGAAAAATGGTTGAGCTCAAATATAAAGAACAGCTGCTTACAGAATGGACAAATGGACAAGCATGGACAGACAATTTGTACAGATTTGAACAGACACAGAAACAAGTACAGAGTTACCAGTGTCAACAACTCTTTAAGCTCCTGGGCCATTTCATGCCCCTTTGCTAAAATAGCTCGCTTCTTACACCCTGTGTCCTTGGAATTGAAACACCTGTCACCTCCAGTCCCCCTTGCCCTCAGGTCATTTCTCAAGAGCTCTGTGCCAGTTGGACATGTCTGTATAGGCAATTGCGCTATTGGCTCCACACGTGTGAGTGATCACTAGCTCAGTGACTTCCAACAACAGCTTGACAGACTGGACAAACAGACAAACACACAGACAGACTGACAAACATCTTACACAATCAGAGTGCACTCATTTTAGCCAAATTGAATTACACAAAATTTTCACAATGTAGAATTTGAAATTATAAATAGACTAGTCTGATTTGTTGTAGGTCAATTAGCAGAGATCTCATAAAATAATTTGGAAGGGACAAAATCTTATCTATAATTAACATATATTTTTGTCATAGGACTTAGCATATACTCCTATCATCTATTTGGACCTCTGGTTTTATTTTTTGTTACTATCTTCTGGGCATCTTGGGTCAATTAAGGTTGGTTCTAGCTTCATCCTTTTCTATCAGTTGTGGTGTGATCTCCAAGGCATCACTGTTCTAAGGACTGAGTATCAGCTTCTTGAGAGGTGGAATCAACTCCTTTCCTGGGTGTGGGTCCATGATACAGCTGGACAGCACACACTCATGCCCAGATAGGCCAATTATCTTTTCCTCGAAAAAACATAAGCATACCCTCAACCCCACATTAGCACTGGACTGAGTGTTTTTATTATCCTGTATGAAGAAGATCTTTCCAATGGACTCTTTTTAGCTTTCATTTGATTGCATTACCTTTTTCTGTAGTAGTTACATCTTTATTAGAATTTAAATATTTTAAATGGTATGTACCGTCAAATGAAAGCTATTATGAGGTGAACTCTCCCTTTTGTTTTTTGAAATTTAAATTTTGAGCACATTTAACTACTTTTAAGACCTGAAGATTATCAAGAATTTTTGTGGTAAGGTATAGAGAAAAAAGAAAACTGCATTTTGTATTTGGGCACCCTGGGCTCTCTTGTGACACTAAGGTTGTGCTCCTGCTCGGGCTGGAGGCCCCGCTGTTGTTGGAGATCTGAGCACCAGTGCAGTGTAAACTTATGCTGCATAAAGAGTGTGCACAGGAGATGGGAAAAACTGGGGTGGCTTGGGCAGGCCAGAGCCGTGTCCTACCTCTCTAATGAGTATCAGAAGAGGTACCCTTTCTTTACTTATAGATTTTCCAATTTTTGTCAAGGGAAGAATAATCAATTGAGCAATACAGTAATCTAGGGAGATTTAAACTGTGTGTTGAGTAGATTGAACCATAACCCTGTTTTCTCCTTGCGACCGAAACAAGCAGCATTGTTTCTCTACCTTCCTTGTCTGGGCCAAACTCCAGGCTCAGTGGAGGCTTTGGTGCCCTCCCCTGCCTGCGGCCCTGTGAGAAGTAGTGAGAGGAGTAGAAAGCAGCAGTTTTTTTCCTGTTAAATAACACTTTAAAATCTGTAGAGGAAACTGCTAGATTTGTGTTGGTTCATTTTTTCTCTAGTCTGTCTCTAATCTGTTTTTCAATTTCCTCCCAAGTATGTAAATTTACAGTTTCTTCTGGAGACAAACTCAAGAAATTTAGCAAGCTGTGTAATGGCAACGTATTGAAAACTAAAATTGACTTAAGAAAGCAAAAAAGAGCTAAATAAACAGATACATTAACGAGGAATTTGAAACAAGTATCCCTGTAGTAAACAATTTTGAAAAACGTGGAGTTTGAGAATTTACACCACCAGCTATCAAGACCCACTCCAAAGCCATAGCAAGACAATGATATGCTGGAGCCAGCCTGTTATCAGCTGTGAAAACCAAATGTTGACTTTTTAGAAGTTTTAAAGGCTAGTTGTTGTACTCGTTATTTCAAATTGTTTTTTGTCAGAGTATTTTGTGAACAAAAATCAGCAAACTACAAATCAGGACCATGTTACATTCCAACCACGAGGAACCTGCCTGGCCAGGCAGGACTGGGCCATGTTGGGGAAACTGTCTGAGCCTTAGCACCCCTACCCTTTGGTAGGGCTGCCTTAGGCCCTCCTGGAGGTTTCTCTTCTAAATTTATATCGAGTGGCCCAACGATGCTGTCATCTACACAGTGGACAGATAGTTGAAGGTTTTACTAAAGGGACAGTTGGTGGCCTTGTTACCCTCGCAGGTGCAGCAGCACAACTTTTAGCAAAATTCCCCCTCCCCCCACAGCAAAAACAAGTACCTTCATTTTTTTCTCTTTCCTTTAGGCTATGAACTGATGACCTGAGTGATTATAATTTGTCTCTGACTACTGGGCATTTGATGTTTAGTAACCGAGTAGATATGATGAAAACCCTTCCTGTACTCTCTCGCCCATCTGACTTCTTTTAGCATCAGTTGCAACGGAGATGGAGAAAACAGCTCTACTCCCTAAATGGCAGAAGTTTCAACCTGTGATGCAGCAAAATTTTTCTGAGCCAAAAAGGCAGAAGTTGCTGCTTGTGGCTCAGTTAAGGTTATCGGGGTGGTGGTCATGTTGCCACATTTTCCTTGCTCAGAACCCGACTAAAAGAGTGCCTGGAGCCCATTCCATTGTAGTTGTTTCAAGAAGTTTAGGATTATTAAGATCTTGTCTAACCCAGATCCACAGAAGGAATGTGAATACTGGAATCAAGCATGAAACAAACAGTTCCTTATACACTTGTGATTCTTTCGAGTATGTTTGTCCCATAGTTCCATAGTTAGATAGCTAATATAATCAATATAACTCTTTTTTTTTCAGGGGAAGGGGTTTCTCTCAGGCCCATTTATAACAGGCCCTAGGGAATAAGGGAGTTTCAATGCCCCCATCTTTACACCTGATGAATCCAGTATCAATACACTCCAGTGGTGACTGTTGACCTATACCAATGCAATTCTGCCCCTAGTTGCTGGCACATGAGAAATGGCCCCTTGCCCTCAATCTCTTACCCCGTCCATGTTCTGGCACCATATGCTGTGACCCAATGTGGCTCCTGAGGTTCTTGGGGTTAAGGACCATGAGAGGATGAGAAAAATAAGGAAAAGACAAAGCTGGGGTCAGGTGGAGCCCTTACTCTCCTGATGGGAGGAAAGGAACTGCTCAACCAAAGCAGCATGTTTACTTATATACCGGGAAAGATGATGTCAATGTCAGCCCCTCAGCCTAGCAACCCATTGCTTGGATTGTCTAAGAGCTTGGTGTTTTTCTGGGCTGTAGCCACTTCTTCATGTGGCTGACCCGGGCACTCTTTTTTTCTGGTACGGTTACGTCTGGTTCATGCCCTTGGTCAATTTCCACACCTCCCAACAAATTTCTATTTTTAGTTTTTAGAAGGATCTCCACACTGATTTCCACAGTAGTTTTACCAGTTTATACTTCCACCAACAATGAAGAAGGGTTCCTTTTTTTCCCTGAAGCTTTTCTAGCATTTGTTATTTCTTTTCTTCATGATGGTCATTCTTCTCTGGGGTAAAATGTAATCTCAATGCTTTAATCTCAGTATTGCATGTCTATAATAACCTGTGAAGTTGAACATTTTTTCATGTATTTATTGGCCATTTGTACATCTTCATCTGAGAAGTATCCATTTCACTTTCCTTTAAATTTGGGGTATCTAATTTCTTTTTAATACTTTATGTGTTCTAGATATTAGTCCTTTGTCTGAGGCATAGCTGGAAAATATATTTCCCATTTTGTGGGTTGTTTTTTCACTCTATTGGTGGTTACCTTTGCTTTACAGAAGCTTTCTGATTTGATATGATTGCATTGATTGATATTGGGTTGTTTGTTGTGGTTATTGTTATTTCTTTTGTGCAACTGGGGGTTTTGTTCAGGTCTTTGCCTACACCTATGTCTTCAAGTGCTTTACCTTCATCTTCCAGCAGATTAAGGGCTTCTGTTTCTATATTTAGATCTTTGATCCATTTTAATTTTAGTTTAGAGCATGATGCTCTAAACTAAGTACAAACTATGGCATATGAATAGTCAGTTTTCACAGCATCATTTGTTAAAGAGGCTAAAATTATTTGAACCCTTCATTAAAGATAAGGTAGATGAGTGTGAATGAGGAGTTGTTTCTACATCCTCTATTCTGTTCCATTTGTACCACCAGTATTACACTGCTTTTATCAATATAACTTTAACTTCAATATAGCTTAAAGTTTAAAATTGTGGTGCCTCCTGTCTAGCCCTTGTTCTCCAGGATTGCTTTTGCTATTGTTGGTCTCTTCTGGCTCTGTATGAATTTTAGGATAATTTTCCTTGCTTAGTGAGGAATACTATCAATATTTTGATTGAGATTGTGTGAATAACATGTATGGAATGTATGGCCACTGTACCATATTGCTTCTTCCCATCCAACAATAGGGGATATCTTTTTACTTTCTGATTCAATATTCTTTTTCAGAAGACTGTACTATAGTTTTTAGGGTAGAGGTCTGTTACTTCCTTGATTAGGTTGAATCCTAAGTATTATATTTTTTTTGCTGCTATTCTGAGAAGTATTGTTTCCTTAATTATTCTCTTGGTTTACTTATCACTGCTGTACTGTAGCATTATTGATTTGACTGTTGATTGTATTCTGTTACACTGTTGAATTTAGTTATCAATTCTAGGAGCCTTTTATTAGAGTTTTTGGAGTCTTCTATGGAATGCATCATGTCATTTGCAAATAATTATAATTTAATCTCTTTCCTTGCTATCTATATTACTTTTATATTTATATTTCTCTTGCCTGATTGCTCAGATAATTGTTTCAAGAACCATATTAAACGAGAGTGCTGGTGATCTTTGTTTTGTTCCTGATTTTAGACAAGAAGCTTCCGCTACTCTCCATTTAACATGATAGTGCCCACTGGTTCATTACAGATGGCTTTTATCAAATTGAGATGAAGACCTTCAGTACCTATTTCATTTAGGATTTTTATCATAAATGTATGTTGAATTTTGTCAAATGATTTTTCTGTATCTACTGAGATGATTATGTGATTTGTGTCCTTGCTTCTGTTTGTGTGGTGTACAACATGTGTTGATCTGTGTAGGTTAAACTCTCCCTACATGGCCGGGATAGAGCCTGCTGGTTATCATGTATGATCTTTTGATGGTTTACTGCATCCTGCTTGACAACATCTTATTGAGGCTTTGTACATCTATGTTAAATAAAGTGATTGATCTGTAGTGTTTTGCTTGATTGGATCCTTTTCTCTTTTTAGTATCACGGTATTGCTAGCTTCCAAGAAAGACTTGGGGAATACTACTTATCTTTTGATTTTAGTAAAGAGTTTAAGGAATGTGGGCTTTAGATGTTGTCTAAAGTTCTTGTAGATTATGGCAGTGACTATGTTACGATCTTGATTTCTCTTAATAATTATTATTATTGCTTCTTCAATCTCCTTAACTAATATTCAATAATTCAAGATTTTTGGATCTTCTTGGTTCAGTTTTGTCTGTATCTAGGACTCTACCCATTTCTTCTGAATTAGTTCTATTTTATTAGAGTACACATTGTCAAAGTAGTTTCCAATGATCTGAATTTCAGCAGAATCTGTTGTGATTTTGCCGTTTTCATTTTTAATTGCACGGATTTGGGTCTTTTCTTTCCTTATTTTGGCAAGATTGGATAAGAGTTTGTCTATTTGGTTTGTTCTTTCAAAGAACCAATTCTTCAGTTCATGGACTTTTTTTCTATTTTTGTGGTCTCAATTTCATAAATATCTGCTTTGACCTCTATAATATCTTCCTTGTATTACTTTAGATTTGTATTGTTATTGTTTTTCTAGGACCCTGAGATGTATCCTTAGGTTATTTGAGCTCACTCTGTTTTTCGGATGTGGAAATTCACTGCCATAATCTTCTCTCTTAGGACTGCTTTCATTGTGTCCCATAGTTTCTGGTATGTGGTGCTGGAATTAATATTTGATTGTAGGAATTTCTTCTGTGATCAAAATTGTATTGTTTAATTTCCATGTATTTGCATATTTCCTGTGGTTTCTTTTGCAATTGATTTTTTATGTCATTGCACTATGATCTGATAATATTCATGGGATGATTTGTCTCTTTACCATTTACTTCAGCGAGCTTTATGGACTAGCATGTGGTCTGGTTTGGAGAAAGTCCAAGAGAAGAATGCATACATACTCTTTTTGTTAAGTGGAACACTGTGTTTGTTAAATCCATTTGTTCAAAGATTTGTATCAATTGTTGATATTTCTTTGTTGATTCTTTTTGTTAGTCAATCTATTTTTGATGGTAGGGTATTGACATTATCCACTACAGGTATTCTCCATTACAGTTGTTCTCAATTACAATTGTATTGATGTTTATCAGATTATTCGTGTCCACTATTTGTTTTATGAAGTTGAGTGTGGTGGTGTTTGGTGTGTATATCTTTATAACTGTTACCTCATCTTGTTGCATTTTCCCCTTAACAAATACACACTGATCTCCTGTAGTGGTTAGTTAATTAATGGCTAACTTGCTTGGGAATGCCCAGATGAATTGAGTTAGCATGGCTCTGGCCATGGAAGGCCCATGTAAGTAGAAGTGTTGTCAGAATGGTGTAAAAGCAAAGTGTGAGAGGAGGATTTCACGGTGACTTCCCTTGCAAGAGCTTTGTGTCTGCTGGGTCTGCTTTCACGGTGATTTCCCTTGCAAGAGCTTTGTGTCTGCTGGGTCTGCTTTCGCGGTGATTTCCCTTGCAAGAGCTTTGTGTCTGCTGATTTTTGTTCCAGCTGATTTTTATTCCAGCTGCTGTTCTTCAGAGAAGCTTTGGCTGTTCTTTTTGGCTGAGCTTGGTCTTTACCTTCACCAAGGATAGCTGCTATTCTCTTGGGAGGAGCTCTGGTCTTTGCCTTTGCCTTGAGGGTCATCTCCTTGTTTGTAGTGCAGATTTTTCAGTTTCCAGCATTGGCCTTTTAGCCTGTTAGTGTAGATACTCTAGAATCTAGTTTTGGCCTTTGGGCTTTCTGGTATATACTCTTCCATCTTCTATCACATATTTCTGAGCCTCCTGATGCAGACTCATACCAGACATTGCATGGACTCTAGGCCTTTTTTGGACTCATAGTGACAATTCTGTGGTATCCAGATCCTTGGCTGGATTCTTCACTTATCTAGCACATTGACAGAGCTCTTGTAATCTTCTGCACTTCACTGAGGGCAGATATCATCAGTCAGTCATCTAAACTTTTATATGCAGTATTAAATCTATTCTGTTGTCAATACTAACTAATATACCTTCTTTGTCCTTTCCAATCAGTTTTGGCTTGAAATCCACTTTTTGTGAAAATAGGATAACTACTCATTTTTTCTGTATTCTTATTTCATGATTACATATTGGTTCTTACCCTTCGGTTTTTAAGCTGACGATTTTTTTTAAATGAAATGTGTTTCTTCTATATTTTATACTTTGGGGGCATTGTTTATTAATCCATTTTGTGGCTTTTGATCGAGGAATTGAGACCATTCACCTTGAGAGTTATTACTAAAAGTTATTGACCTATACCTGTCATTGCATAGTTTTGCTGTTGCTGATTTCTTTTTTTTTCTTTTTGTTTATCTGTTCATCTTGTCAAGTGTATTCATTATTTTGGACTTACAGGCATTGTTACTTCATTGTCTTTTTTTAAGATATAGTCAAGAATTTTCTGGAAGGCTGATTTTGTAGTAATGAATTACTTGAGGTGCTCCTTGTCATGGAAATACCTTATTTCTTCATCAATTTTGAAGGAAAGTTTTGCAGAATATATACATGGAATTGCAAGATGTTATCTTCTGGAGCCTGAAATATTTCACTTCAAGCCCTCCTGCCCTTTAATGTTTGTGTTGTCTGCATTAATTCTAACGGGTTTGCCTTTATAGGTGCTTCATTGCCTTTCTCGGTCAGCTTTTAAAATTTTTTTTCCTTTGATGGACTTCTGGTACTTTGCCTAGAATGTAATGAGGAGAAGTTTTCATTTGGTTGCTCCTATTTGGAATTCTATGGTCTCACTAGTATGTATATATCTTTCTCTATATTTGGCAATTTTTCTGTCATTATTTCTATGAGCAAGTTTATTGTTTATGACATGCATACTGTCTTCTAATTTTTCACTTATTTCAGTTACCCTTAGCTTAGTCTTTTTTTGTGTCATCTAACAAGCACTGAGTCAATGCTTGTTGTATTAACTCAATGTATTCAGTGTATTTAAAATACATTGAATTTTTTGTATTCTCCTGTTATCTTTAGGTGTCTTTAATTAGTTGGTCCCTGAAGACACCATTGTTTTCTAGCCTTGAAATTTTGTACTCACATTTTCCACTTTAGTTACCCATTCTTTCAATATTAAATCCCCTGAATTTCTTATTGAAATCTTTTCATGGACTTTAATTCTTTGCTAAGCTAGTCATTCTTTTTAGTATCATTTTGTTTACTCAGCTAGCTTTTTATTATTGTCTTCTGAAAGTTTGTGAATCATTTTGGTTATTACTTCCATATCTGTTTAGTTGTATTTTCTGTGGTCCTGCTGAGTTCCTCTTTGCTCTGTTTCCTAATCTGCTCACTATCCTCTTGAGTAACTTGGGTTTGTGCTATTTTCACTTGATTCCCCAGGCTTGGCTTTGGGGGAACTGAGAAACTGAGAGGCATTTTGTTGTCTTGGCTTTTCATTTTTCCATTGTTTTTTGTTTGTTTTGTTTTGTGCTGAGGTTTGTGTAGAGACTTAGAGTGT
>PVJX010038203.1:0-16467 GCA_004027295.1 Dolichotis patagonum
TCTACCACATTGTGTCTCATTGGAATTTGAATATGTGTGATAGTTCAAACAAATTTTTTTCTTTTTTATCAAAAATGAGATATTATAATACCCATTGATCATTTTCTGTTATTCGGTTCAGAAAGCCCTGGAATTCTCTCACTATATGCATGGCTTTATACTATTGTGTTATGTTTGATATTATTGTAATTGAAACTATTCTCAACTATAGCAGAGTAAGAGATATGGCATTAGATACTGTTGATGTCCAGTTGACTTAATGTAAAATACTGTGTTGCCTATGTTGTCCTGTTCTGATCTGCTTTGTACTGCCCCCTTTTGTTTTATTCTCTTTTAAATTAAAAAAAAAAAATCCTTGCCTGGCTCCTGAACTGTGCGTGCATAAAGAAACTATAAAGTCCCTCCTGGAGCAACAATTTGCATAGTTTACAATTGGTTCAACTGGTCACATCAAAAGAAAAAGATATTTTGGATGTTACGAATAGCAACTGGTGGCTGGGGATTTAGGTCAGTTGCTTAAGCGCTTGCCTGGTAAGCGCAAGGTCATGAGTTTGATCCCAGCCACCCAACAAACAAACAAAAACAAACAAAAGAAATAGCAATTGGGGCTTGAATGTAGCTTTTATGAATATTTAATAACAACATGCTAATAATGACAAAGATCCCCAGTATAGAAATAGAAATGATCAAAAAAGATCAAATGAAAATTCTAGATATAAGAGATTTGGACAAACCATCCATTTATATGATCAGCTTTATATTTGTAGAAGACTGCATCCAGCAGCTATAGAATATACATTCTTTTCAAGGACACATTAATATGCCTAATAAAGATAAGAATAGAAAACAGTAGAATAGAAAATAAAATCAGTAAACCAACAAATAAAGCCAAAAATTAGACTTTGACATGATTAGTAGAATTTGTAAACTTCTAGAATGATTGATAGAGATAAGTACAAGTTACCAATATCAGAAATCAAAGTGAGGGTACCATTCTATATCCTCTACACTGGAAGGAAAATACCACAATATTTGAATAACTTCATACCAGTTACATTCAACTATGAGGAGATAGCCAATTTTTTGAAAGAAGAAAAATACTAAATGTGACATAAGAGGAAATAGAAAACTGAAATAACGTATGTCTTATAAGAAATTTAAATAGACTTGGTCTAGAGATAAAAAAACTGTCATTTGAAAATTATTTCTAATGTATTTGTTGATGTTAAAAGCAGTTGATCCCTTATGTGTATTTTTTCTGAAAATGTTATTCAGCTGGGTAGTTTGGTTTAAGGCTTTTTCTCTTATAGGTGCTATTGAATTAAAATCAAGTCTTATCAATGATAATTATACGTTCTCAAAGATAAGCATTTATTTTAGTTACTTGTCAGGGGCAGTGAGCTAATGTGAATTCTTTACATTTTCTAAATGCTCTACCATCTGTTTCAAGTACAAAGAGCCATGGAAAAATTTTGCAGTGATATCTACGTAATTTTTGCAAAGATATCTTAAATATTTTAGAGGATGATGATTGAAGAAAATTTTAGAGATATTTTGATTTTATCTTTTTTATGTTCTAATGGAGAAATCAGAGGTTCAAAAAGATTAGTGAATTTCTTTAGAGTTACAAAGTAAAGTTAGAGCTGTGACTAGAATTCAAATTTCATCTCTTAGTGCAGTGAAATTCTTAGTCATGATGCTTTTAAGGAGGTAAAGTGAAACTTAACAAGTTAGTAAACCTAGGAGATATTGCAGTGATTTAAAACAGTGTTACGAAAGTAGAATCAGATGGAAAGAGAAAGAGACAAAGAGTGAAACAGAAGGTAAAAATAAAGCGGTGAACAAAATAGAAACATATATGGATATATATACATATGTTCACACTCACTTTGCTGAAAATATTTAAATGAATCGATATTAAGATTCTCCTTTTTGAAATCCTACACTATTTCTATCATAAAAATCCACGAAACTTTAGATTTTACATGTTGGTACCCTTTTTAGCTTAGCCTAGTTGAAGTTTTTTGTTAGAGAACAATTTCTCATGTATTTTCAGCTAGAGGTTTTCTTAGAGCCTACATCAGTCACCGTCAGCTGCAATAAAATACTGGCCTTTTCAGAAGCAGTTTTGCACTTCCAAGGTAAAAGTATGTGTCATTTATATATTACAATTGCCAGGCTTCAGTAAATACTAGAGCCTCTGTTTTTTGACAGCTTTTATTTTATTGAGAAAGAGATGATGGAATTAATTTACACTTACCCACAAGCTTTGGTGGAACCCTCAACAGTTGGCAAATAGGGCCGGCTTAGGCAAGCACTTAGCAGTGATTTTTAAGAAGGCAGTCACGTGGCTGGTAGAAGGTGGAAGTGAGGGAGTGAAGCAAACTGAACATGCTGCTCCAGACCTTGGTTTGGAATGATTGCTCATGTAGGAATCCTCTCTTGCTCTTGGTAGGGATCGGAATCAGTTGCCTTATAGTGTAAATCAGAGTCCTGGTTATTTCTGTCACGATCTTTAGTGATCAAAGACCTGAGAAATGAGTGTTCACATTAATATTTTATCGTTGCCATTCATCTTATTTTCAACCATAAAGATTTCAGTATGCAGAAAGAAAACAGGAAGAGGCTATAGTGCTTAAGGATATTTATTTGTGCAAACATGTATAGTACACATAACACTTTTCATTAGCATTTGTTAAAGAGATGCTAGAATCCTACACTTCTAGGATTAATTTTAGAGTTTACACAATTGAATAGTTGCAAAGTCCACACAGTGGACATTTGATTTTACTTTGGGGTTCTTATATATATAATTGTATACTTCTGTGAGAAAAAGATGATCTTTTTTGCTCTTTTATGATTCTGCTACATATTTATCTTATATAGGCTTATGCCAATATTTGTTGAAAATAATTTATACACCATTGCTTAACATCTGAGTAAGGTTTTATTTATTTAATATTTCAATTTAAATGATAAATTTTGAAATTCATAAAGATTAAAATTTGATGCCCAATATCCACAAGGCTTTGAATTATATCCCTAGCACCAGAAACATCACACAAACAAGTATGGCTGAGAACATCTAAAAGTATTTTTATGGGAAAAAAAGTTCGTGTTACACATTTTCAAAAAAGTCAAACTTAGTTCAGAAATACCAAAGGAATGTTCTGGTTTTTATTTTTTTTTTAAGTAAAATACCTGTTGTAAATTTCTAAACCAGAAAGAATTACTGTCAAATACATTGTCATTCTTCAATCTGAGCTTTTAAAAAATGAAATGTGTGCACAAATTATAATATAAACATTTTTCCTTTATGTAGGCAAAAATTTAATGATATTTTGCAATGAAGTAGCATTTCTATCATCTTTTCAATTTCTATTTACTTTATGCTTCATCCACTTTCCACTTCTTTTTATATGGTATTTTTAAAATATAAAAAGTAGTCTGTATAATTAGAAAAAAGGAACTAATACATCAGCACACTCCATTACCAATATCTAAGTAAAAGTGGTAAACCAGGAGCTATTTAATGTTTTACTTTACTACTGAAACAGCATTCTACTTTTCTTTTCTATAAGAAAAGATTTACATTGTGCATAAGCAATGTTCCCCGAGGTCTATTTGGATTTGTTGAGTATCTCTAACTATATTGCAAAAATCCCCATTTTCATTCAGAAAACCTTTTGCATTCTATGAATATAACCTTTATTCTCTTTTTGATGTCTCTGTATAGTGAGTTGTTAGTATTTTACAGATTACCTATGCTGAATTTTTCTTTTGTTGAACTTTTATAACAGAATCTTTTTTGAGGGAGGGTATCAGAGATTGAACTCACAACCTTGCACTTGCCAGGCAGGTGCTTATGTCACTGAGCTAAATCCCTGACCCTATAACATAATCATTTTTCAAAAATGCCTGACTGGTATAGAATAATTGATGGGTCTTTAATTCATAGGAGAAATATTTTCTAAATTGTTGACTCATAAAACAAAAATTGCAGCTGTGATAAGGCTGGAGGCTGATCATTAGCTTCTTGTATTTTCAGTATTTAACTTGCTTAAATTCTAGATGATAAAAGTGTCAGCTAACACATGAACCATAGTTGACATAAAGTATACTACCTTGGAACCATTTATTTTCCTTTATGTTTTTCATCTTCAAGTTTCCAAAAATTCATATATTTTATGTAAATAAGCAGATGAGGAGGAATGTTTATATATTCCCTTCTTCCTATTTTGTGGCTTATTGTAGTTGAAAGGGTAATAAATATGTACCAACTCCTTGAAATCAATGTAATAGTTAAGTACTGCAAACACGTAATAAAAGTTTTAAACATAAAAGAGTTATAAATGAAGTACCAATATTTTACTGAAAAGCACATTTAGATTATTATTTCTACTTCTTTTCTGATACAATGAAATATGGTATATCTTCTAACAGAACTAATTATAAAATTCACATTTCAGAATCTGGAGATCTAGGTATGTACTTGAATATTTCCTTTTAATCTCTAAAATTTCTGTTGCTATTTGTCCATTATCATTTTTTCTTGAAAGACCAAATACTTTCATTTTTATATCATATAACTTTCTTTTGAGCTATTCTGAAGTCTGTTACCTCAATGGGAAGTTAGCTTATCACTATATAGCTTCTTCAGCAGTTTTCTTTTTCTGTGTTAGTTCTCAGTCTAAGCACTGTATGAAAATAAATTTATGATGAATAACATTCCTCCAGCAATACCGTCTGCTGATATATTCTGCGTGTTTCTGGAGGATTACTGATTCTGAAAGATTAAAGAAACCTAAGAGATTTGCAATCTAAACCCTCTCTATTCAAAGGGTGACTCTCCTCTATAACTGTTAGTCAACTTTCTGTTACTACTACAAAATGCCAGAGAGCCTCAGTTTGTGGAGGCAAGTGTTACTTGGATTCCTATTTTAAAGGTTTCAGGCTATGATTCATTTGGGTCTGCAGTGAGGCAGCAGATTTTGACAGTCAAGTGTGCTGGAATGACCAGTTCCCGACAAGGTGGCTGAAAGGCAAAAGAAAGGAGAAGAGAATGGGAAAGAGACTGGGGCCCCCAAATTCCCCTGGATGACACAATTCCAATGACCTAAAACCTTTCAGTAGGCCCTGTCTCTTAAAATTTCTACCACATCTCAGCTGTGAGCTGGGGACCAAGCCTTTAACATGTGGCCCTCTGGAAATTCCAGATCCAAACTAAAGCAACACCACGGTCGCCACCTAGACCATCCTTAAAATCTCCAGGGACTGACAATACTTCCATTCAAGAGGCATCCCATTAATTCAAAGGACTGCTCTGATTTCCACACAGTTTTCTATATTTAGCCCAAAAGCTATCTCCCTTGGACTCACATTTCTCTTCTTGACACTGTATAGTGTCATCAGTTTTCTCATTAAGATAAGCATGCATATATATGTATGCCTATGATATCTTCACTGAGACAGTGTTTCACACTGTCATAGTGAAAGAGAGACTTGATTTACACAAATGGAAACTGCATAGCTGTAGAGTGTGCTGAACACCTGTTTTTTGGCTCTGTTCAACACCTCAAACCCATCAGATTCGAGGGCTTGAGAAATGTTTTCCAAATGCTTTTTCTTTTCTTTACTATCTCTGCTTGCCTCTGCTTGGCTTTAGTACCTCTTTCTACAGTTTCTCTTCATGTGGCCAGGAAAACAGTTGGCTGCTAGGTATCTTTAATTCACTTATTTCCAGCTGTCACCAAAGAGGCAGTGCTCTGTTTCCACAAAAGCAAACAAGCAAGCAAGTAAGCAAACAATAATCATGCCAAAGAAACATGCCTAAAATCACAAAGTACACAAGCAAACAGAGATACTCCGGATGACTCCCTGTCTTGGAAAACATGACCAACCCTGGACAGATCATGGAAGACTACATATGACTAAAGTTGCACACAGTGAGTTCCTCAAAAGCAAAGGAGGTGGCAGAGAGAGGAAACTATAACAAAAAAGTGTTTCTGTTAAATTATGATGCATGATCAAGAACAATGTTTTGTGGACACACTGTTTCCCTAGAGAAAACTCATGGGCGCCATTGCGATGTCAACCTTAAAGGGGCAGTGACTCATATTGACTTGAATTCTGGCTTAGGAAAAACTGAGAATTTTTGAGATATTCTAATTTGTTTCTGTCCTGTTCTTTTCTCCTTTCTTCCTTTTCTTTCTCCATTCCTTTCTTCCCATCATTGTCTATTATAATAGAAAAGTAGTTGCTTTCAAGGATGCAGGGAGTATTAGAGAGATACACCTGGAGATAATTACTGTATAAAATAATGTGGTAACTATAATAATGGAAGTAAAGTACATAACAGGTCAGAATGGAATTATTGTGCAATCATGTGTATGGTTATATACACTCACACTAATTGCAAAACTTTAGAAGTAATACTGTTACATGTTGCTTTAGCTCCTTTGCACATTTTTCTCTGATAATTAGCCTTCATATGATCTTTTCAGGAACCCTTGCTCTGACTATGACACACTAGTCTAAGCTATTTATTCTGTCTTTGCCATAATTCCCACTACCCATATCCTGCTTTATTTTTTCCCGTAACACGTTTCACCTTCTGTCACACTTCCATAATAAACTGGTTTGCTGTAATTACTGCTTACCTATTCCACTGGATTATAAACTCAGTGAGAACAGGGGATTTTTTTTTGGTTTACTCAGCAGTATATTTTCCATACTAGGACATCTTAAAGTGTATACTTTAAATAAATAAAAACATAGATAAAAAGTAGGAACTGCTTCTCAAGTATTTTCACTGGAATATCCTACAAATATCACACAAGGCTGAATAACTATGTCTCCCCTTTTATACTGTGTCTTTTATCTTGTATTCTTTAACTCAGTTAGCAACAATATTGTCTATCTAGTTACTCAGAGCAACCAATAAGCCTGTATTTCCCACCTTGATTATAATGATTTTACAAGAACCTTGAAAATTGTCTTCCTAAAATTCAGACATATTGCAAAATCATAAACTGTGTTCCTAAAATTCAGACATATCGCAAAATCATTCCACAATTCAGCAATATGGTAAACACAGTACAAAACAATTAAAATCATTGTATTCAGGATGGCATGACTTATTCCATGTACAGTCTAACTTTTTGCACAACTGCTTTATTCTGTAAATCTTCATTCTCTATTCAGCTGACAACTGATACACTGTGATATTAAATGTACGGGTACATACTTTGCAAATTTTATATTCTTACCTTTATTTTTTTAAAGTGAGAACACTTGCCATTTTTGCTAGTCACTTTCTCATCATTGAGACATGATACCAATATCCACAATTCTAAGGAAAAAGGGTTTGTTTTGGCTCCCAGTTTGT
Organism: Dolichotis patagonum; assembly: GCA_004027295.1. Taxonomy (NCBI): domain Eukaryota; kingdom Metazoa; phylum Chordata; class Mammalia; order Rodentia; family Caviidae; genus Dolichotis; species Dolichotis patagonum. The sequence goes on from PVJX010038203.1 coordinate 7,388, forward strand.
AGAAGTTTCAGTTCATAGTCAGTTGGCTCTGAGGCAGGTCAATGGCAGAGGAGGAGCCACCCATGGCAGGTCAGGCAGGAAGCAGAAAGAGATAGATAGATAGATAGACAGATAGATAGATAGATAGATAGATAGCAATCATGGCAAGAGGGAGGAAGCTATATCTTCCAGATCACACTCATCGCGACCTACTTCTTCCGATCAGGCTTTGCCTTCCAACATCACACCCAGCTATAAACTGGGTAATCAGGGCGCCATGATGAGCGCCAACTTCTATGGTTCAGTCACCTCCCCAAAGCCTATGTGTGCATGAGGTCTTGGGAGGACATCTCGATATAAACTACAATGCCATTCTTCAAAATTTTCATGTCACATTTATTCTCCAGTTTTTCCACAGCAGCAGATTAATAGTTGAATATGGACAGTTACTTACAGAAAATCTAACATACTAAGACCAGCTTCAGTTTTATGGTATCCTTCCCAGGCTTCAGCTTCAGTTCTCTCTTCCCAGTGTCTGTTCCATCCATTTCAGTTTGATGATCATTCTTCTAAAGCAAAGGAGAATCAGTCCTGGGTGATGCTGACTTACTGGTCCTTAAACCAGCAAGAGGATATATTTGAATATGTTCATATTTACCCAGCCATCCCATTGTCAGTTCCTATTGTGAGTTAGTTGCTTCCTGATACAGTTACCTTTCTACTCTATAAAAGAACTGTGATTACCCTCCCTGATGACACTTAGAACCATGAGATGTCCTGGAAAGTAACTACCAGAGAACTTCAATTCCTAAAAACACCGTTACCACCAAACTTCTGGTAACCTCCAAGTCACACAATGCTATTTAACTGTACCAAGTCTTTTGGGCCTGCCTTCTCCAGGATCATTTCTTAGTGGTGTAGGAAAAGAATAATGGTAGCTAAGTTTAGGCCAAATAATTGCCTCAATTATTGACTTTTCCCTTCAGATCATTTTATGGTGTTTGTTTAGACTTACATCCTCATTTTTCATTTTCTCAGTTTTCCTGGCTTATTTCCTGGCCTTCCAAATGCCTGCTTTTAATCTTCATTTTTGGGGACTACTGACCCTTGCTTATGACTCTTGCCAAGAATTTTGACCTGTTAATTATTAATTGGGGAGTTTGATATCTTCCTTCTGGTCTATTTCTCTTCCTCTTGTGTAAAGATTCTGCTTTAGAGATCTGTATACCTAGCCAGGAGCAGGGGTGAACAGTGACCCATCAGTAGCCTCGATCTCTGAATATGTCTAGTGTCCAACATTGGTGAGAGGCACCAGAGATTAGTGCATCAGCATCACCTGCTTTCCCAGTTTATCCTCATTAAGTGGCAAAAAATGTAGTCATTGATGGGTCATAGAAGATGCAAAGTAACCAGGTTCTCAAAACTGGGCTCTCCAAGAAAGCTGAATTATTGCCTATTGATTTGGGCTACAGGCTGAATTGGGGTCTTTTGTTTTCTCCTCCAGAATAGGAGCTTCCTGGCTCCTAAAAGTCTCCAGTCTACTTTTCTCCACCATATATATGGCATAGGCGTAATTCAGCTAGTGTCTGCTGAAGAAGGCAGCAGAGAGTAAAGAAAGAACTGATCACATGTGATGAGTAACAGGGAGGGGTTTGGCTGGGCCTGGTACAAGGGGAAGCCCTGTCTACGTAGGTGTGAGTGCTACCTAGAAACAGTGATGAAGTGTCCAAGCAGGAGTCATAAGAGAAAACACAAAAGTACTTATCCCTAAAGTGAAGCACTCTGGCCCAATAGTACAATGAAAATGAATGAAATCTAAAGCAGGGAAACCTGAATTTACAATCCCTCCCTCTTTTTTTGAGGAATTCACAAAGGGGGCAAGTAGGGAGGCAGAAATATGGGTCAAAAAACTCCATTTTGGCACAGTTCCTGCTTTTCTAGTAGGTTTTGGTCCACTCTTGTCTGACCATTATTCTGTGTGTTCCTGCTTGAGGGTTTCCTGGACCCACTAGAAAAATCAGTCTCTAAGACACATAGGTCCTTACAATAAAGTACTGGATATAATGTCAAAATTGTTTTTAGAATCAACCCAATTTTTAAGGAAATTTATTTAATTGTCTGAAGCCCGGTAACATAAAGTCCTTTTTCTGACAAGAAATCTGTAAACAGATTCCAAATCTTCATTAATTTCACCCTTCTTCAGCAGAGAGATGGAGATATGGGAGAGGGAAGACCCCTGTTTTTGCTTTTACCAAATAAAGTTGGGTTGGGAGCAGAGAGACACCCTAAGAGAAATAAATTACTAGGCTGAGAGGAAGAGTAGAACAAATTATTATTTCTGTGTTCCACATGTAAGGTGTGGAAATCTACAACCTGGTCACTGCAAAAAGCAGCTCCCATTGTCTTTGCCATGAACATGCCTGTCACTTCAATTGCCTTCAAGGATAATTTTCTTCAGTTCTACAAGTAAAACGTAAGTTTTAGATGTCTGAGTTAAAGAAAATCCCATGAAAGTGCATTGTACATTACCTTGATCACCAAGTTAGAATCCATTCAAGTTGAACAAAAACAGTTTCCTTTCTAGTTTTGCCTTTGCGTTGTGTGAAATGATCTTTTCAATGTAATTCATAATAAATGCTGCTCCTCCAGAATGTTTATACTAGCAGGAAGGAGTAGTTGTGCTTTTTGAACCGAGTTAGGAATTTAAGAGTCACTATTGTTTTTTGAGGAAAAGCTGGAAAATTGAACCCAAGAGCAACAGCAGCAATAGCAATGAACCTCATATTTTTTAAAAGTATGATACAATGAGCCAGGAGAATTTCTTTTGTTTCTTGCCTTTCATGTGTGACTCCCATACTGATTGCTTTAAACATTTTACAGCCTGAAAAGTTCTAACTAGGTGTCCAGGTAAACACACACACACACACACACACACACACACACACGTATTAGAAATTTGAATAGTGTTGGATACTTTAAACAGGGTATCAGTCTCCTTCAATATGTAGTTTAACATACAGGCATCCAAATACAGGACAGTTCTTTTTTTTTTTTTTTTTTTTTTTGAGGTTAGGACTGAGCAGCATTGTGAGCAATTATAAAGAGTACAAAAAGAATAATTAAGATACCCATTCCCCAAAGAGTAATTCAGATACCAATTCCTCAAACAAATGGAATTATTATGTCACAAACATATACTAACAAAAGCAAAAAAGAGAGTAGATAGCACCAAAGAAAGTATGTCTCATGCAGTTAAACTACTTTTTTTCCTGACATTAACTTCCACTTCAAGAAGACTGCATCTTATTCTAGAAAGTTGCAGCAACCTGGCTCTTATTTCTGAGGTGGATGGGTTTTGCTACTGTAAAGTGCTAAATCTTTGTGAAGATTCGAAAATGGCATAGTAAAATACAGAGACAAAAGTTGAATTGTGTGGAAATATATTACACTCTTTTATTTAAAAAAACACTTTGACACCCATACTGAATTAATGTATTGTTTTCTAACTAAATAGACTTCACTTAGAGAATTAAAGTAGACTGAAAACTTGCCTCACTCATTACCTCAGCTGCTTTCAAATCGCTCATGCAAAGAATGAGGGCATCACCTGTTTCTGCTTCAAGGCTGAACGTACAGGAAACGAAAGCCCTCGACACAGCTTGGTGTCAGAAGATCCAAATCAGAGTAAATTGTGTAAATTATAACTAAATTGCAAAGCATTTGGACAGAGTGGGCATGCTCATCTAATCAGGAAAGCATCATATTTACTTTTCCATAATGCAGGTTGGAAGAGGAATTGGGGGAGGGCAGCATCACAAATCTGTGAATATATTTTCTGAACTTGGCAACCTGAACTGGTTTTGTCACATACTTGCAGCTTAAAATGTATTTGGCTTTTACAACAGCCAAAATAAGTATCCTTTAATCACTTTCAACCTATGAACAGATGGGCAAACAGTGCTTTTATAAATGGAGCATACAAAATACTTCAATATGAGCCAAAACTAATTAGTAACAATATCGGAACCAAACTCTAAAACTGATTTACTGTTTAATAGATATTATTATATAAGTATTAGCAATTGAAAGGAAATTCCCTGTTCAAATGTTTACCAAGCTCAGGGTCTAATGTTCGGACATGATTAATTTACTAATTAACATTGTATCTTTTCTCACAAATAATTTTACTTAATGATTTTTTTCTCTCTCTGTAAATCATTTAATTTGATATCTTGATCATAAACTTATCAAACTTCAAATGAAAAATTCAAGCGCAAACATTCAAACTTTGGTCTCTCAACTTTGTGATAGTGAGTTTAAAAGGAGGTGGCATCAGGATGAGTTTGGCCCCATTTGTGGTGGACACTGGTTTTATAACTGGTCGCTAATGACTCACTTTTGTTTTTTATCACAATAAAGATTTTCTGAGTTTCATAGAGATTATTTAGTGGCTAGGAATCCAAGCCAACCTAATTTTTACTGATTTTCTAATTCAGCGTAGGTCACTTAGCCTCTCTGTATCTGACATCACCATACACTCCATCATCTCATCTACTGTTGGTTCTTGGACCATGGAAACATTGAATGCTTCAGTAACAGAATTTGTATATATGATACGTATGGCTCCATATTTAAATAACACTGAAATAAACAATTGAACAAACATGCTCAAAGCACTGTGACCATTGAGGATTGAATGTTGCCTGTGCCTCCATTTATGTTGCTGTGATAGTTTTGTTCTCTTTATTTTGTTACCCACAGGATTATGAGAGTTTTGAGTTCTGAATTCATGATCTCAGGAATTCACCTGAGTTCTTTTAGTACAAGTTTCCTTATTTATAAAATCAGAATAGTAATATTTATCCAACAAATCCTTTGGAATCAAAGGTAAAATTCCAAAGTAAGTGATTGCTAAAAAGTTGCTACTATTTCTATTACTGTTATTAATGTTTACAGGCTGGTCTCTTTCAGAAAATCTCAATAAAATTAGAAAATGAGGAACAAATAATCATTCTTTATGTCTTAATATTTTGCTTGTAGTCTAGCCTTTAGATTGGAACCAATTTTACTAGAGTCATTAAATCAGAATGAATGAAAGCAGGTCTTCCACAGGAGTTTCTTAAAAATAATTTGTCATATGATTTTGATCCACCCTTGTTTAGAAACAGTGCATTAATACCTCCAAAATTGCATTTTGGAATGTTTCTTTTTTTAAAAAAATTATTTAAAGAGAAAACAAAGCAAAACAGAAAAAGGGTAGAAATAATACAGAATTTCAGAAAAAAATAAGAAATCACTACTTGATAAATTACATATTGTCTTCTTAGAAATAGTTGTTTCATGTTACAAAATTAAGGCATACAAAGTGAACAAACAGTGAGGCTGCAAACAGTTCTGTTCAATGATCCAACAAAAACTTGTTGGTTTACGGTTTGATAAGTGTGTGGGATTGATAACTGTATTAATCCCACACACTTAAACACATGTGCAGTTATATCCTTTAGAGCATTTTTCCTTTTGCTTTTTAAGTACATTATCTGTTTAGTTATATAATATTTCAGCTTGCTCAGTACCTTATTGATCTTTTTTGTTGTTGTTATTTCCTTTTTAATCACCTTATATAATTCTGTTGTTTTGTTTTTGAGTTTCTCGTCATCCATGTCACATGGATCAGCTTTGGTGGAGTTGGGAGTTTTTGGAGGTATTTTGTTACCTTGTTTTCTCATGTTATATTGTTTTATTTTTATTTAATTTTTATTAACTTGGAGGTAGTAATATACAACAAAACAAGATGGAATAAAGCCAATTGAGACAGTGTAATGATATTGGCACAGAACATCACAACAGGTCACCAGGACAATAGTAATAGGCACCACTGTATATCTCGTTATCTTCACAATAGCTGTTCTTCTATTAGGTATAGCAAAATCAAAGGAAATACATAACATTATAGAACACATCAAAACAGAATATTGAATAGAGCAACACCGTTAATCAGGACAAAGCAAAATGGTGATAAAAATATCTGCCTTCAGAGATAGTAGAAGGAAACTCCCCCCACTTGCTGTACCACATATCATCACCTCCCAAGAGATACCCAGATCCCTGGATCTGAATTGTTAAGTGGGGGGAGATAACGGTATGTTTGATTTTATGCCTGCGCCCCGGTAGGCAGCAGGCTGGTTGCTGGTTGGCTCAGCACCTTAAGTTCCAACATGGTGTGGATCTCAGGAAACGCTGTTGCTTCTTGTTTCCCCGCCCTGGGGTGGCCCTGGAATGTTTCTTTCTGCCCTTATTTATACATTAAAAATTTACAATCATGTAATGCATACAATTTAATATACTTATTTTCTCACTATCAATGTTTGAAATCATAAGCATTTTATCAACTCTACTCTTTCTTACTTTTATGACCTCATAATTTGTTTTTTGAATCTAATTTATGTAGACATTTATTTCTTAATTTTTGTATCATAAATGAAATTATGATGGATATCTTCAAAAATGTGCCATTTTCATAATTCCCAGGAAGGAAATTACTAGGGCATATGTTCTTGATCCATACTGCCAAGTCGCTTTATCAAAAAGATTATGAAGTCAGGGATGTTGGGAGTTCATCTTCAACAAAACTTTTTCTGAAATTGGATAGTTATATAAAAATTTCCCCTTAATTTTGAAGTGAATGATGGTACCTTCTTATTTCTATTTTAACTTAAAATTATTATTGAAACACTTTACTGTATGTGTGTTTCTATTTTTGGCCAAGCTTATATGTTAATTAATCACAATAAACTTTTTAAAAAGAATATTACTAAACTTTAAGGTATGTGACTGTCACAAAACCAGGTTTAGAAATTATTCCAAAATTAGGAAATATAATGAAGACAAAACATGAGATGTTGACTTTTTGTGAGTATATGATGTTTTGAATAGGGATACAGGCTTTGAAATTCAGTAAGAGACAGTTTTACAACAAAAGATTTAGGTGGGTGCTAGAAATGTAAAAAAAGATAATAAATTTTTTAAGGAAACGAATATAAATCTGAGATTACATGAAAGGAGGTAACCATTTATTCATCTGCATATGACTCATGTGTTGTCTTAGGTTGACAAGAATTAAATGATGTGCTAAATAAAGTTTGTATCTGTATCGAAGAAATCAAGAAATCAGTATCATGAGACTTAAAATCATTATTTGGATATGAGTTCAGTAGTAACTTAAAGGGCTTGAGATTCCAGTTACTTTGGAGATGAGTGCAAGACAGGATTACCTGTGCTTGTTTATCACAAGGTAGCAGATGCCCTTCCCACTGACCGTGAGATATGAGGTGTGTCTGTATTCATGGCAAAGGAAGACAACTGGTCAGTTTGCTTTCTGAGTCCTTCATTGTGATCAAGACATACTTATATGACACAGTTTTGACTGCATATGTTTGTTCAGCCCCTTTTGATTTAATATTGGGATAGTTTTATTTCATTGGACTAGTTTCAATACCATGGGGAATAACGTATGGATTAAAACCTAGAAGTTGTATTGTATGATCAGCAAAACTAGCATCGCATAAACTAAGGCAGGTGTGACTGCTGTCTAGGTGAGCGACAAACCTCTCAGTGTTATATTCTTATAAACTGATTTTATGTAGCAGACGTTTTTATTGCTTATGTGAGGTCTTCTAAGGAGGTCTGGAATTAAGAATCATCCTATTGCTGTGCTCCAGGCAATTGAGCTTGGGCTAGCTACTGAGTACACTGGATGGAGTCCCGGAAGCTCCACGGCCTTAGTGGACCATGCCCAGCAGCCTTCTCTCAGTTCAGGAGGCAGAGGCCAAGCCGGGGATTGATGCCCCGGGAGATCATACCCGACCCCTGGGACACAGGATGCTGGACCGAGGTTCCCTGGGCTCCAGTCCACCACGCCCAGCATCTGCCTTACAATTTAGGGAGCCAAGAGCCTGCAGAGGGGAGTTAGGACCCTGTGAGGTGAGTCCTGCTGCCCCAAGGTGGGCTCATGGAGAGCTGGTGACCTGAGCTCCAGGCAATTGAGATTCTGGCTAGCTACCGAGTACACTGGACGGAATCCCGGAAGCTCCACAGCCTTAGTTCACCATGCCCAGTGGCCTTGTCTCAGTTTGGGAGGTAAAGGCCAAGCTGACAGCCTGATGGCCCAGTGTGGGCTGGCCTGTGGAGAGCTTAAAACCAGCACTCCCGATGCTTGAGATCATACTCACCCCCTAGGACATGGGACTGTGGCCTGAGGTTCTGCAGGCCCCAATTTACAAGGCCCTGCTTCCACCTTTCAATATAGGGAGCGAAGAGCCTGTGGGGGAGCCACTGCTGCTCCAGGAACTGAGGGTGCAAGAGCTAATTCGCCACACATCCAGAGGAAGCTTTGGAACACTGCTCAAAGCAAGGAAATATAGAAAAATGACAAAAGGAAAGACCAAAAGGCAGGCTCAAAGCAAAACTGTTCTTCAAATTTGATGGAGAAATAAGATACTTCCATGACAAAGAACAGCTAAAGAACTTCATGAACACCAAACCAACCCTACAAAGAATACTGAAAGACATTCTAGATACACATGGGATAAAACCACCAAGCAAGGCAGACAATTAAACAGAATGGAAAGCTAAAGCCCACCCCAAGAAAGCTTAGGAGCCATGTATATAGAAGAAAAAAAAAGCCATACACCTGAAATGTGTGAAATGATATCAAATGAAATAACAATGCAACTAGGGGAAGCTATGGAGAAATTCAAATCAGAAATACTCGCCCAGGTAAAAGAAGAATTGATAAAAGTAGTGAAAGAAATAGTGAACACATCTAGTGAAGACACAGCTAAAAAATTAGAGGAACAAAGCAAACAGATAGAATCCCTGAATGAACAGTATAAGAAGCAAACATAATACATAAAGCAGATTCAAAGAGATATACAGGAAATCAAAAATGCTATTGAAAGCTGCCAAAACCACCTCAATGAAAGTGAAGATAGAATTTCAGACCTCGAAGATAAGATTGCAGCCAGTGAGCAGGAAAGACAAGATCTTTTAAAAATAACAAAGAATCAGGAAATAACAATTCAACACCTGCAAGATGATGCAAA